>JAQIXX010004382.1:0-16424 GCA_034700605.1 Willowsia nigromaculata
CTTCAAAGCCTTCTTCAGCTTTTTCAGAAAGCCTGCGTCACATTCTGATGGAAGAAGCGCTCCTACCAGGACCGTTGCCAGGGAAACATATAAAATGGTCTGCGAACAAATTCCAAACACACTTTTAAATCTCCCACTCTTCACACTCCAAAATATATTCCTCCAAATTTTTTCTATACCTTTTTCCGGGCAAACATAACTGGACAATATTCTATCAGTCAAAAAAATTCCTTAAGAAATAAATATGGCGACCAGGTTCACTTCACACTTTCGTTACACAACACATATCCTTCCGCACTCACTTTTCGACACCCCACCTCACAAAAATAATTGCAATAAAGTCACCAGCCTGCAAATCTCCAACTGTCAGAATCCTTTTTTACTTTTCAAATCTTCACTATCCGCCATCAAGCGTATGCTTACAATTTGCAACGGAAACTGGTCAGACCGGTGAACGACTCGCAACGTGCAAATCTATTATGACCTGTTGTTCTTCTTTGACTTCACTTCTCTGCAGAACCTTTCACTTTCATTTTGTTACTTTTGCTTTCGTTGCTTTGACGAAGTACCTACAAAATATTTTTTGCTACTATTTTACTAGGCAAATCCCACAGTCTCCTATGTTGACTCAAAGCACACCAAGCAGTCATAAATATTATGCCTATGTTTAAGGGACCAAGTCCGCTACGACTATGTGGAGGAAATCAAAGTGTTGAGGGGACTTTTATAGAGAATTTTACGATTATCCTCGTGATAAGCTTTGAATACGAATTATTTGAATTGCAATAAATTTTCTGATAGCTTAAGCATCAGCTACAATGTATGCACTACCACCGCCTACATGACTATTTCTAAAGGGATCCCATCATCCTCATCATCTCGCCTTTTCAAGTGTCGAATATACGATTATTATGGTAACAACAAGTTACGTATTCGTGCGTACATCTTTTTTTTTTAAGCTGTAAAAATGTTGATTCGATAACTTGCCATGTGAGAGGGGCGACTCATCCCTAAAATAGGTAGTTGTTCGGCGAAGATGACGAAGATGTTTTGTTTTTCTTTTTGAGCACGGACGAAGATTGCAAATTGAAGAAGTGGCTGTTTTGTTTCCTCTTTTTTTTCGAATGAGCTACTCAATAAACGCACACAAACTATCATGGCAACAGGTTGCTACACATTTGGTTCAAAAAGGATGCATCTAAATTGCAAGGATATAGGCAATAAATGTTATAATTTCGATAACAGTGTAGGTTTATAATAGAGAGATAGAGATTTTTAAATAAAAAAAATTGTTGCTAGACGGGTACTGCCTTGATTTCATGGGTTAATATGGATGGGGTTTGATGTGAGATTATATAATTGTATGATATAGAGTATTTGTATCCGTACAGCTACTTATATAATTCATTACATCCTTAAAGTGTATGATAATTAGTGATTAGATTCATGTTACAAGATTGTAGTAAACAATTTTTTATAAAGGGTTGAACAATCATTGATTACCTTTGCTTTTTAAATGGTAGAATTTAAAGGAAAAATACTCTTTTCCGATTGTGAATGCAGTTTTTTATGTAATGCAATGAGTATTTGTGCTAATAACATGAGTAGTAAAAATTGGTTGATAAACTGGTAAACAAAATGTGGGTATGTTTTTATGAAATTATATAATTTTGGAGTGCATCGTATATTATTGTATGTAATGTATTGATTTGTTGATATATGTGTGACTATTGTTGCATTTTTTATAGGATGTATGGGTATGATGATTGGTTGTAATATTTTTCAAATATGGATCACAGGTCAACGACATTTTTTAATTGTTCGGAGGTTGTTGGGGACGACTAGTGAGTTCTTTGGGTGTAAGAATTCTTGTTCTAAAAATTGCATGAAATGAAGATTGTAAGAGTTTTAAATAAAGTTGCACACTTAGAAACCACTAACTTTAAATGTTACATTTGTGGGGTCCATATGAGTAAAGGTGCATGCAGCATACCAAACCAACGAGTTTTTGTAAGTGAAAAACTTATCGCAGCGGATTCACAAGTACGACTATGTAAATAAGTGCCGTATTAAACATTAAATTATGTATGAAAACCCACGGTCTAGTATTTTAGAGATTTTAGAAACCAGTCAATTTCGGTTTTGTTCATGTTTGAGTCGAATAGCTACCTTTAAAACATTCTGTGGGAATTACTAATTAATGAGACTCTAATGAGAGTAAGCTGAATAAATGTGAGCGTTTCAAAGCAAAAAGACAGTAAATTTATGGTTGTAACTACAAATAATTCATTTTTTATTATAGTTAGAGTTAAAGTTGATAGTTTAACATACATAGAGGTTTTAAGTAACATTTTTCAAATTTCAGGGTAGCGAAAATATGTTTCATAATTTTAGTCATTTTACAAGATATAAACGAGTAACAGTCAATCAAGACTCACACTAGGTCACACTACACCTACAATTTTACATTTTAGCAAGTTGTTTTGTAACAACCAATAATACTAATAGGATAAAAGCATGTTTTCCTGGTCCTAGGTCAACTCTAGTCTTCTATTGAAATCCAATTGCAGTTCGTGACTAGATGTGCGCTCAACTTAATTATTATTCCTTCCAAATCGCATGTTAACGCTTCACTGAAGAATTTCAAAAATGTCCACGTACAGGTGAACAACATTTTTAAGGAGAAGATCTTGCTTTAACGTTATCATAGTTTACATTTAAGTTCAATAAATGCATTGCGTGTGATCTATAGCCTCATTATGCAAAACTGCTGATGCAATATGCGGTAGAACGTAAAAATACGAGTTTTTCATAGAGCTATTTGTATGTATGTATGTATGTATTTTGGGAAGGAACGCCAGATTTGTTCTGACGCCCAGCCGCATAGAGCTATTTACTCATCCTATTTCTGAAATAATTCCTGAACAAAAAAGCAATTAAACCCTTTTATTGAATAATTTCATGACTATTTTTGATTGGGAATCCTCTTGTGTGGTGCCCCAGCATAATTTCGAAACATTTTTTAAAAAGTGAATGTACAAAAATATCTGAGACATTGGCACCCAATCAAAATATTCCTTTTTTAGTAATTTTGCTCAAATATAGCTCTTTCCGTGTTTTAGCAACATTTAGAAATTAAATATCATCTACCTACTTATTATTAAGTCATTCGCAAGATTTTATCTGACAGGTGAAATCTCTCCTCTCAAGTGTTCGACCAATTATGTGAAATAGGTTGGAAATCATAAATTCTGCATAAAAATGACAGTTGACTGACGAGTGACGACAGAACGTCCTCTTGATTGAGTGATCTTCAATGCAACCCAATAATTTTATGTAGCTAAAAATGGCTTCATTTTTCGAAACAAACTCTTCTCAAGTCAATCTCTACACATGCAGTCCTTCAAAGTTTACATTTTTCCGGAGAATCCCATCACCCCTCTCTCTATGCCAATTTATTATGCAATTCAAATAGTGAAGAAAATTAACAGAACAAAAGGCAATAAAACTCACACAAATCATTAAATCCCTAATGATTATTGCGATAGACCAAAAAAAATATCACATAGTCAATTAAAAATTTATGATAAACTATCAAACATCAGAGGTAATTTTTCATGATAATGACTTGATGAGGAATTCCTAAATGAAGATGATACATTGTGCTGAGCTGCAGGTGAACGCTTCAAATACTCCTTTAGGCAAACTTGCATGCAGCTTTATATTACGTAACAATTGCAGTAAAAACATCACGAGTAGATTTTCAATTGAAAAAATCTTTTATTTCTTTCTATTTATTTATTTTAGGTATACCCAATTTTCTTCAAGATGCATTCGGCACAACAAAAGAAGCATCTTGCAATGTAGCAAAATACTGTTTATACTTTTTTGAGAGACAGGTAGTAACAATGTAACAATGGGGAGATGCGCACAGCTTGTGGTTTATTATGTCGCAGGGTTTTGAAGTGAGTATTTTGTATTGCCTCACTTCATTAATCTACTTACTTATTTATTGCGTGTTGAAAAAAGTCAAAAGACAAATGTTGACACAAAAATAGTAAATTGTGCTGTCACATGAGTAAACATTCAATATTTTTCGGTTACTGGGTAAATAAGCTGGCATTGTAAGCAATTGTAATTCAAAGCGACAGCTTCATCAACAAAACATGGACGATTGTGAATACAGACACCCTAAAAATCTCACAAGTAAACATTTCGGCTATTTAGTAATAACTGCTTATTATTCGGCGACAACCTAAGTAAACAGTTGTAGAGCAATCATAAGCACAAATTCTTTTAGTCTACTTTTCACTCTCCGACATGGCGACTTACTTTAAAACACTTCCTTTTCTAAAATAAATGGATTTTGACAAGTTTTGCGAAATATTTTGTGTCTAGCCATCGCTTCCTTTCTGTCCTAAAAAATGCTAATAGGTAGTGCATCCTCAAAACTCATCTTCAATTTTAAATCATCAAAATATGAGATAAGGTTTATGGGGGCTTATAGCAACAAGCTACTTGAGGAAGCTATTATTTATTACGTAACACTCAAATCTACACCTAAAATATTCATAAGACACTCACTTTTGAGCCAATCGAGACTTAAAATATGAACGAAAGTTATGTCGGCTCTTGTACTACAATCAATTATGCTCAAAATCCAATTCAAATTGACATAGAATGAAACACAAATTTGAACTTATTTGCTGCCTACTTCACTCTACCTACACACTAATCATAGTCATTATCCTGTAATGATTTTTTTTTGTACAAAAGATTTGGAAAAAATAATGACGACCGGAAAAAGAAGAGTAATGTTCTCTTTCAAGTGTCACAAAAAAATAGGAACAATTCACTCAACTTGAACAAAAATGTTAGTGTCCGTCTCCCATCAAAAATGGATGAAAGGGAAACAAAAATCTGTAGACATAATTCTGAGAAAAAAATGCTGTCCCGATTGAAACGTGTGTAATGAAATAAGTATGTACGTGTGCCCTCAAGTGCCATCATTATCTCATATTCCTCTTAAATTACTGCTTATACTCCATTCTTTTATTGTCGGTTGTCATCGTATCTTTTAGTACATCTCTGAAGATTCAGTTAAAACTTATATGAAAAAATTTATATGAAGAGTGCATGACAACAAATCTACGAATCTGCATTCCCTCGCATAGATTACCTCTAATTACACCGATTTATCAATGTCCATCTATCGGCATAAATCACAAAGCGAGATTTCTGAGAGGGCGATAATATTCAATTAGATTGTCAGTTATGAAGCTTCCGTTCATATCGTCATCGTCATCACGATTGACTAAATGCAGTGCAGTGACATGACCCATTTAAATTTTTAGGAAGGAAGGAAGATGTATTTTGAAATGAGTATTCATATTTCATATGATTTTTATTGACTGCATCAACTTTTGACCGGATTATACCACCCCAGAGCAATAGTCATTTAATTTATTCAAAAGTAACCAGATTTTGAACTATTTTCTTTTGTTTTTGATGCAACTACTAAACTCGTTCTATATTCTGGTAATTGTATAACATGTAATCAAAATCAAATAACCGACAGTCTATCGGTAGCGCAGAGTTGAACCAGATTGGGATCATTTTATTTATTTATCATCCCCCTCGATTGACCACCGACCACTGCACTAAAATATCTGCTTGTTTGGGAATTCATCTTGGCAAATATTTATGCATTGAATATGTTTGTCTGTCCGTCTGTCAATCCTTTAAAAATTTCATTTGCATATTTGGCTTTCAAACCTATTTATATTTTCAAATTATTTTTCTTGAAGCTTTTAAATTGAAATGTTATCCTCCCGCTACATTTGCATACCAGCTTGACATGTAATCTCGTCACTTGCTATCTGGTTATTTTTTTTTACTTTGACTGCGCATCTCACAATAAAATTTATGATGTTGTTACTTCAGTTTGCTGTTGTTGTTCGGAAACCTGAGTTGTAAAAAATATAGGAAGATAACATCCTATCAGGTTAATGTCAGCAAAAAATATATACAAAATTACATGTTTTTATTGGTCATGCTTCTCTTCTCATTTCTGTGTGTACTTTCGCCCGGGGCAACTCTACTTTTTTTTATTATGATGCCTTTTTCGTTATCCATTTTTTACTTTTCAAAATCGCATTATTGGTTTCATATAATATTTTACTATTATTCAATTTTTCAAGAATACAAAGACCTGTAATGATGTTGATGGGTGGTATGGTACGATAGACGGATGTGATCATTTTTTTTTAAATTTTGGGTGGATCCCATCCCTGCACATGGGTGCATAATGCAGCAGTAAATGGTCTGTAATTGTTCATCTACATTTAAAATACATCTTGCACACGCGCCAGGTAAGAACATAACAATCATCGAGCAAAAGTATAAATTTACTAAAATGCATTCATTATCCGAGACGCCAAGCTAACCGTTTTCACACATAATGTCTTTTGTTTGAGAACCACAAAATGTTCAGAATAAAAAAATAAATACAATGCATTTGACTAAAAACATTGTCGTAAAAAATGTCCGCGTCTTCGTAAATCGTGATGAAGATTTCTTGAAAATATTGCGGTGCAGTAGTACCTACATAATGTTTTTCGTGTGTGTCTTGTCGCTTTATTTTTTGCTACTGGGTATGTTCCTAACATCATCATCATCAGATTCTCATCGTTATCGCATCACCCGAGAGTAAAAAAATGAGGTGCTGATGAGCTACCACTTTTACTTTTCATAAGAGTCATGTGACGCGAGTACATTATCATCATTATTATTGTTATGTCTACGCTTTTGTTGGAGATACCACTAAAATTTGGATTTTTCTTGGTTTTATACTAAAAACGGTAAAATGTGTATTGAATTTTTTTAATAGAATTTTTGAGTCGTGAATCTAGTGTCGATTTGTAGATTTGTCTGTCTGCAATTTTTTATAAGTGGTATGTGTGCAGAGAAGTGGGTTAGATTTTGATAATTTCCAATTTATCTGCCTCCCGGATCGAAATAACACCATTTTCATAATAATTCATCATACAAATGTCCATAATATGGCGGTAGCCTAAAGACATATTTTAGTGACGGGAGGATGGATGCATTGTCACGTTTGCGGTACTCGTCAGTTTGAATACAATGTACTATTTTAAAGTAATTAATGTGGTTACGTGGTAATTGTCTATTGTTTTTACTTTTATTTTCAATTATTCACGTTCATAAATTTATTAGGAAATAAAATAAAAATGTAATAAAAAATTGAGAATGTTTTGTGAGTTTTTTTGACTTGCTTGTAATAATTTAAATTAAGATTTGTTAAATTGTTTTGAATATAATGTCCGATTTAATTAAAATTCATAAAATATAAGGGGAAATCCAATAATTTAGTTTCTATGCTGATGACCCAAGACAACCCACCATCCGATTAATTTTCTAATAGCCTACATTTCTTAGCAATTAGTTGGGTAGCTGATTTATATAAACGAGTTTTCCCTTCCATATGACCAATTTAATTGGTAGCATGTTCCATTAATAGAAAACCAATTTTTTTCTAGAAGCGATAGTTTCACTGTTTTTTCTCCTTAACCATGCAAAATACATCTTTACGACTCATAAGAAACTACCTTCAACACCTGAATACACACAATAAATGGTAACTAAGAGAAAAATATCTTGAAAAAATACAAATGAGTACTAGTTTGGTATAGCCAGTGGGTGCTCTTGTTAGAAGAAGAGCTACCAATTTTTCTAGGAAACTTTATGCTTTACAAAGTACACACATAAAATTTGCAGAATTATCTATCTGACATTTATTGGAGTAGGCTCAACACAAATTTTGTATGCACAATGAGAACTTGTCGTGTTTACTTCTGTAATATTTCAATTGTGGTCACTGCTCAGGCAAAACTGCTTACTTTTGTAAATGCAAAAAGTAACATTATAATTTTCATCATGCTCATGAGCTCTGCATTCATTTCGATTGTGTAGAGACAACATTGTTTATTGCTCATCTCTAGAGATGAAGTACCTTTCATGATGATGGGAGGAAGGAAACTTTTTTTGGGGTGGCTATCGCTCTTGTAATATGCAGTGCACGAACAAACACTTCATCTGCCAATATATTTCGATGAAAAAAATTACATACTCGACATAGCCAACGTGAAATTAGCCTGTCAAATAATTTATTGTTTTGCTCCTTAATGATAATAGATTTGAGACAAATTAGCTAAATTTTAAGTAATGCAGAGCAAAAGTTTTGTTGCAAAAAATATGTTACGAGAATACAAACAAGTGCTACCTATGGCGTCATGGGGTTCATGGTCATTGTGAAATCAGGAGCTCAGGTAGATCATTTGAACATGAAATTTCCCACATGTTAGGAACCTAATTAAATTAGTAATTTAATAATTAACAGATATACGATCGAAACCTGTGATGTCACAAGAATAGAAAAAGCCCACATAATCTTACGTAATATCAATGGATTTTAAAATTTAGGGACACAGATAAAAATAAAAACCTACACATTTAGCAAGATATGCCATCATATTGAGCGTGCTTTCACAATTTGAAGCTGTCTAGCATTTTCTATTGGATACTTTTTGCTGGACTGCGAATAAATGAACTTTCACATTTAAAGTATTTTATTATCGGTTTATAAGCCCACGCTTATTTTTTTAACGAAATTGGTTTTGAATAAAAAATAATCTATGTATTATTTTCAATTAGGTAAATAGTCGATTAAAAAGTCACTTTATTCCAATAATTTTGGTTTTGTCTGTCTGGTTTTTATTAATACAGTCATTTATTTTAGGCTATTACAAAGCACTTATTACACGTGGTAGATTATTATTGGAATTATTATTGATACTTGTCCTCGAGGAAAAAATTGGAAAAATGGTTTCCCATTGGTAATAGTCTTCAAATATGTTATTTTAAAATATAAAATAATAAAAATTACTTTAAATTGACGTCATTAGCTGTGGAGTCGCCGTCGCCACTTCTAAAATTGCTACCTATAAATCGTGGAAACTTGGAAATATTTTTTTAAAAATTTATGTTGGAAAGCTACTGAGTCTATTCAGAATGTTGAGTGATAGATTTTATAAAATTATTGGCTTTCAGCTAAAATTTGCATATTTTTTGAGCGGAACACCATTTAAATGGTGTGCGAAAGAGCGGAGAGTTTATGTGACAAATTTTAGTTTGTTCAAATACGCTTTTCATGTTTTCGGGCTTCTTGTAACTTATTCGATATTTTTATTTGTTCAACTGGTGCGATATCACATGATGGGGAAAACTGCAGATTTTAATTATTACTTTTTATATGCGCTTACAACTTGTGGAGTATTCGATATAATTGCTGCATATCCGTACCTAAGGCGAGCAAAGTTCATAGCAGCTTTCATTACGGAATTTTGTAATTTTCTTAAAAATATAGCAGGTATGATTTCAATTTAGATTTGGACTCATAAAAATTAAATGCTTTAAATAACTTTTCATATTTTTGTAGATTTCATGCCAACATTTGATGCTAATCATTCCTGTGCCAATCTTCTTTTCGATGGTGTGATTTCTTTTCTTGGGATTGTATGTCCAATTCTTGGATTTTTCATTAGCTGCCACTTCCTATTCTTTCCAGAATGGCCTTGCTACTTGTCATCATTAGTAACCCCGGAAGACTTAAACTTAGTAGTTTTTCTGTTCAGTGGTTTCATATACTTTTATTTGCTTCAAATGATCTGGGCAGTGCTTCTAATTATAGCAATTTGTGTTCTGACTTACACCTGGTTTAATTGGCTGATTTCTCATGAGTTTTACTGCTTTTCTGAGAGCTCTCGAGGGCCACCTGGAAAAATCGCGAAGAACATTTGGCGACGACAGAAAACTGAACAGTCATTTCGCTCATATGAAGGATTTCCATTGAGATATAGACAATTCCAGATTTTACATTTGTGCTTTGAAGAAGCTTTTGCATCTGTAATAATTCCAATGCAATTGACAATCACAAATTTGGGGATATTTTGTAACTTTTCGTTAATTAAGTATAAAGAGCAGTTGACATTAGCTGATACTGCTATTCTACTCATATGGTCGATTGGAGGCACATTTACCATTATTTTTGGGTTAACATTTTTTGGGATAATGTACAATAAGAGTGTAGGCGCTTTGAATACTGTAAAAAGGAAAGATTGGGGTTCCCGAAGTAAAAATAAGTGGATGAAAAAATTTGCTCGCTCATGTAATCCTATCAGTTATGGATATGGGAGAATGTATGTCATCAGAATGCTGAGCACTTTTAAGTTCATAAAACATTTGACGCGTGGCACATTTCGGGCTTTGCTTACACTGAAGTAAAATGTTAAATCGTGCATTTTTTTAGCTCAAATACTCCCACTTAGTTCTAAATTTCAAATTTTTACTCCCACATACTCAGTTTAAATCAATAATATTAAAATAAGCTGACAAAAAATAAACGTATTGAGACTCGCCTACACAAAAGAATAAATGCGCATTCGGAATAAAAACACGTGAATGTAATTCAAATTGAAAGATAGATAGATAGAAACTCCATAGATAGTAATGTTATAAAATTTTAATTGTTTACATTTTTGAATCCGACAAAAATATTTTGTAAAATTGTGAAAACCCAGGAACACATGTGGGTTGATCATTTAAACTATATTTCAAAATGTTGCGATGGTAAAACATAAAATAACTTCATTTTAAAAATAAGGTCCACTAGGAGACAACATGTTTTATTGGATTTTATAGCTCTAAATAGAGTTCTATGTGCGCATAGAAACATTTGAGGATTTTTCAGGCTTTATTTAAAAACTTCATTAGCATTGAAAGTTTTCAGGAAGTTTCTTTAAAAACATTTTGAAGAGGAAAGTTGCACAATATTCATTAAATGTTTGTTAAAGTATTACTAAAACTAATCATGAAAACTATTTAGTGACTTTTGCTTATTTGGTGCTATGTCAAGATAATTGGATTTTTTTTAAATTTTCGTCATCAAGCTAGTCAGACCTTCAAAATTTGTGTAAACTGGAGCTATAGTAATTGTTTCTCTAAAGTCATATTTCGTTCAATAACTTTCCATGTCAACCAAAGGACAGATCTAGAAAGTGATTTACCCTTCTTCTCAGACTTTTAACTATTTTGGACTATATGTATGACTCCATATTGATGACGACAGATAAGATTTAGAAAATTGCAATTTGCAATCAACATACTGGTTTAATACGGGGAAATAAGTGTTATTATTTGTTTACTTTTCTTTTTTGTTTCCACAGACACCATAATTTAAATTCTTGATTGCCAGGTAAAATTGCTCCCAAAACTTGATAACAGGACTGACCCTGGTGATCATAAAAAATCAATTCCTAATTTCTGAGTTTGAAAATAAACTCAGCCAATTGCGTCATCAAAAGGAAAATAACAACTTTTCAATTACCTTTTCCGAATATTGCGATCATTTCCAGAATAGATTCCATACAAGCTTGTAAAAATCTCCCAAAAAAAAAATGCTGAGTGATAGATATTTTCGAATTCTCAACTTTCAACTTAAAATGGCATACGTTTTGAGTGGAACTCCGCTAAAATATTGTTTCAAAATGCGTCAGTTAGTTATGACAAAATTTAGCTACATAAAATACGCCTTTAATGTTGGTATGCTAGTTTCCTATTCTGCATTCCTTTTCGTACAACTGATACGATACAAAATGATGGGGAAAACTACAGATTTTTATTTCTACTTTTTATACGCGATTTCTGTCTGCGCTGTATTTGACATAATTGCCGCATATCCATTCCTAAGAAGACCTAAACTTGCGGCAGCTTTTACCACAGAATTCTATAAATTCCTGGGCGAGATTTCAAGTAAGTTTTTATCATGAAAAAGTAAACACTTTACAATATGCCGTTAATAATTTATCTAATGACAAATTTTCCTGTAATTTTAGGAAAATTTATGCCAACATTTGACCCTAACCATTCATGCTCAAATATACTTTTTGATGCTTTCATCTCCAACATGGGAATTGCGTGTCCTTGCTTTGGCCTCATTATAAGCTGCCACTACCTGTTTTTCCCAGATTGGCCGTGCTACTTGTCATCTTTAGTGGACCCGGAAGATATCAATCTCCCGATATTACTCTCAAGTGGGATAATTTACTTTTATGGACTTCAAATGATTTGGGCTATCTTGCTAGTGCAAAATGCATTTCTCTCTACGTATGCCTGGTACACTTGGCAAATTGCAAATGAGTTTTATTGCTTCTCTGACGATGTGCGTGGTCCGCCTGGACAAATTGCGAAAAATATTTGGCGAAAACAAAGAACTGAAAAGGAGTTCCGCAGTTTTCTAGAGTATCCGTTGAGATATAGACAGTTCCAGATTTTACATTTATGCTTCACAGAAGTATTTTCGTCGTTGACTTTACCTCTTCAAGCTACAATCACAAATTTAACAGTTTTTTGCAACTTTTCATTGATCAAGTACAAAGGAAAGTTGACATTGACAAATTCATCGATTTTGTTGATTTGGTCGGTTGGTGCAACAGGAATCGCTTTAGCTGGACTTACGTGTTTTGGGGCAATGTACAACAAATCCGTGAGAGCGCTTGATACTGCAAAGAAGAAGGATTGGGGGTCAAGATATAAAAATAAGTTGATGAAGAAATTTGTTAGATCTTGTACTCCAATTAGTTATGGCTACGGAAGAATGTATGTAATTAGGATGCTTAGCACTTTCAAATTTCTTAAGCATTTGACTCGCGGAACATTCAGGGCTTTGCTTACTCTCAATTAATTGTATTCAAACTATGAAATAATTAGTAACAATTTAACCGTTGCAGTAATAAATTTTTTGCCTGAATTGTTTTGATGCCAGTTGATTATTCAATTATACAGGGTGATAAAGTGTCAACTACGGTAAAAATTCAGCAGCAAAATTAGAAATCAATATCGCAAATGTGTAGCTATAGATTATGATACACTGGTGCGATGTGAAAAGAAGATTTTACCTAATGGACCATTTTGACAAATTGCATATAAAGTTTAGTGATCCCAAATTATATAAAGGATGCATTTTTATTTTAACAAAAAAGGGCAACCTATATTGGTATACTGTGTTTCAATAAAAGCAGGCTACAATTCACCATAAAAAGAACTGAATGCATTGTATTCATAAGTGGAATATTCACCTGTCGGGTTTTTTGGTCTTTTAACTGCTCAGACATAATTGTACTTTTTAAACCAACTCTGCTTTTCAGTTTGCTTTTGATACCAAGAACACTTAAAGTGCATTTATTATGCAAGATGAGCAATGTTTTCTTTGACTTGAAGCTTCTGAGAATTGAATAGAAAATTTTACAAGTGCAGGAACAAATGCGGACAAAAAGTATTTTGAAAGATATTATGCCGACCGTCGTGAGTATGCTTTCGTCGGAATGATTACTAGAGCTTTTCAGGTTCCTATCAATAGAACAACGCAACCATGACAACAAAAGATGAGCGAGAGTAAATAGATTAAAGAATAAAATGTTATTCTCACGGCAACAAGTTTCTTGCTCTGTAAAAATGACAAATTGTGACTGAGATGTAACAAAACACGACGGGATGCCTCAGCGAGCAAATAGAGCTACTTTGAATGCATTTGTAACTTGCACCATGTGTTATCATTACAATTGGCTTTAAGTTACATAAGAATCTTTACCGCAATTTGTGGACTATTGGTTATAATAGAAGAAACTGAAACTATGTTTATATGTCAATGCATGGATGATTAAAAATTAGAGCAAAAATTTGTGATGTTCATTCAAAATCGGCTGGATTGTCTAGTGCAACATTTGTATCTGAAATCATTTCATCAGCCACCTTCACCCACTATTCAAAATGCACATGAGTATTCAAAAATAGAAACGTGTCGGTGATGCTAACAATAATTTGAATGCATTTGTCTGGTTACATAGTTTAGTACTAATAATAGTTGCCATTGCTACATATGTAGCTGTAAAAAAGAGGATAATATACGTATTATGAGTTTCTATTGCCAGTTCGCTAATGTGTGATTTACTATTACAAAATTGAATTCAATACCACAGTAAATCATTTTGCAATAAATTTTGTCAATTTAAATGTGATTCGGTACTTGGTCGTTAATCACAAATGCCAGAGTATTAACATGTGCATGGCAAAAATGAACACTTTCGTATTGGCTCCATATGAGGATTTGTAATCTGGGTTATTCAAAACCATCTGCAATGAAATACTCCTCCAAAGTCACAAAAATAATATGACTGTTTGGTTGCATGCCTTAAAACTCCAGCGCGACAATTTCAAAATGACTGAAATAAAAGTATTGCGTGAAATTTGCTTGCAAATAGTTACGTAGTAAAGCTTTGAATGTTATGAAATCATCTTAATGATATAATTTCCTTCGGTTTAGAAGCCGAAAGGGCATTCAAATTGTCGTATTGAACTGTCACAACTAGAGAATTCGTCACCAGTCAGCTATTAACAATTTTGTATTTTGGGATCCTGTCCTACGACAGGAGGAAACTTAACATGCCAAATTTCATTTAAATCATATGCTCTGCTTCAGAGTTTTAAGTTTTCACTGAAATTGAGAAAATATTTCGCACACTACTACAATTTCTTGCAAAATGCAAAGCATAATTTACAATTTAATTTTCATGGAGTATTGTTCGTATGCCAGAACAGTATGCTAAAAAAAATATTGCTATTTTAATTTGCTTACATTTTCATACTTGGCTGAGGATTATTAAAACGGTATGGATGATCATTATCATCATCCCAGGACTCATAAAAAATAAATAACCTTAGACTACATCTTTAACACTTCCTCCTCACGTTAGATATCAAATGAAATGTTTTCTTTGTCATTGAAATTTACAATTAGCTGGCCGGTTTCAATAAGATGAAATTTTGTTGCATTTAAGCTTGTATACTATCATATTCAATTTCCTGGTGCTCAATCCCTCTTCAATCCTCCAGCAGTGCTTGGTTAAATCGATTTCTAATGAAATTCTAATAAACTAAGGTAACAAACCTGATCAAATAAGTTGATAAGTATCCATTACATACTTGTTAAGAGTTTATCAGCTCTCTATATTGCCACGATTTATATGAAATGTGAATGTTCTAAGAAGTCTCAAGTTCTTTGAGTGTGATTGTGATGAAAGCAATTTCCGTTTACTGAGGAAATACTTATGAATGTCAATGGAAGGAAATTGGTGCTGGATAATGTGTACGCTAACGGCCTTATTAAGCAACCGGAAAGAATCAACCGGGTATTTTTTGAAACAGTTCGACCCCATTTGTCTGTTCTTCTATTTTTCTGGCAACTATATATCACATCAGATGCAATACTGGCACAAAAAGTGGACTGAAATAAATCAATGTTGAAATAAAATACGTGACGACGACGCATAAATATCTAATATCTATCTTGGAATACGGTGTTTCATTGCTAATGTATAATTCACATTTCAAAACGATCAGATTCAAAAATAAAATGAAAAAGATTTCCTCTCTCATTCGCTACTTTGTTCATCAAACTCATTATTCGTAACAATTAGCCTGAAGTGCTCACAGCAACTCAAACTCGCATATTCAAAACAGTTACTCTTTTCTCTTCACGTTTATTGTGAGTTCCAACGAAAACACACGTTCCTGAAAAGTCCTCTGAATATTTTTTGAAATAATACAACTCTTTATAAGTTGTGTGTCCTACAAAAATGGAGCCAAATAACAAGCAAACAAATATCGCAAGCAATATTGATAACAAGCCCCAGAATAATTCTAACCTAAACTCTATTGGGAATACGGGATTTTCCAGGAACAGAATTTTTCCAGATACAAATCAAGATACATCTCTACAGGATTTCTGCTGCGTGAAAGGGGGAAAACATGGGTGGGGCAGAAGGTATGTACACTTTGTGCAAAAAAAATTCATATCCAAACTTAAATAATATGGAAACGTGTGATTGTGGCATAATTTGAAAATGAAAGTTCACCCAAAAACTTTTTTACTAACTTTCAATGCATCTTTCAGAATATTTTGGATCTGCTGGTTCATACTTGGCTTCAGTTTGTCATGGAGCACGATCAGAAATTGCGTACAAAAGTGGATGGAAGATCCTGTGCTAACAACAGTTGCCACGACCAACCTGCCAGTTTCCCAAATTGATTTCCCTGCCGTAACAGTTTGCACAGTAAACATGGCACTCCGTGAGAAACTTATGGTACAAGGATGTCTTCGAAAGTGAGTTTTTTCTCATTACACATAGCGTTAACTTTAATTAATTACAAATATAAAGAGCCATTTATTTAGATGAGTCGCATCATGTCTGCAAACTTTTTGTCTCCGATTTGGATGAAAATTGGCAGTA
>JAQIXX010004383.1:0-16423 GCA_034700605.1 Willowsia nigromaculata
TATTCGTTTCTTCGACAGACGTTCTCTGGTCACATTTTCTTCCAGTGAATCCTTCCCTGCAAGCACAAGTTCCGGTCTCTTTATCACAGTCTTGCATACCCGTCGCTCCTTCGGAATTACATCCACATTCTAAAACAAAAGAAAATTAATTTTGTTCATTACAATATATACCATCCATTATCCATCTCAATTTTGATTGAGACTATATTAAAGTAAAACCCTCTTTACCTTCACAAACATAGGTCCCGTTTTGAGACGCCTTAAAAAAGCCAGGGCAACATTGCTGACAATTGATACCGCAGGTATTATGCATGCAGCGACAGAGGAGCCTGTGAGGAATATGAGGGTCGGTAATATCACAAAGATCTGCATGACCGTTACAATTGCAACGACCTCCAATACTGATGTCCGCGATGGAATAAAAACCATATTTCAACGGCTGAATATAAGAAACAAAATTATCTTACAACGTGCATAAATACAGTCTATCTATTTTCCATACAATTATGAATTTTATTCGTACGTCAAAACCTTTGTTGACAAAGCTCTTAAGAAGCCGTAACCGAATGTTTGTGGCTTTTACCCACTCCTTAAGAAATGAGGATTTGTAGTAAGTACTCGTAGATGTCGCAGATGGTCGGTTGTGCAAAACGGAAACCACAATCTGTTCATAGGCAATGTTTTAATGAAAAGTATATAATTAATTTACTATTAAGTTTTCATAAACTTTTAGAAAAACGGGGAAAAACTATAATGTTATAAAATATATTTTTCTACTACCTCTCCACCATGATATGGTCGAATATCCGAAAATGATGTGTCGCAAATAACTGAGTCATCTCTCGTTACACTGACCTCTGTCGTATTGAAGTATTTCTCACAATTCCTACAAGTTTTAAGAAACACAGTTTTATTTGAATGTTTAAAGTGAACAAGAGCATATCACAGGCCCCAAAATTCTGGACTTACTTCAAAGAGTCTGCAAAATATTGCCAAGGTTTCCATGTGTGGCCATAGTCAGTGCTCTTTTCCAATGCCCATACGATTGGCCTTGGAGAATTTCCCATGGTGACGAACACATAAGCAACGGCAAACGGTTGACCAAAATCCAGCCTTACATCAACCTCATTGTACTTGAGAGAGCGTGAAAGAGGAGGACTTTGCCAGGTTCGAGATGACCCATCAATGGCGAAAATCGGGTGATGCGAATTTACAGGATCCTCCATGTCACAATAGTGACCGCATGCCTGAAAAAAGTTTCAATTGAAAGAAAAAACGCTTGATATTAAAATATTTTCATGATGAAAGGAGTCACTTTTTATGTCACGATGAAAGCATCGTGAATGTAGAAAATTTCAATTTTATGTGCATTCACGCGGATAGTGTAAAAATTCATTTACACGCTGGTGATTGCTAAAGCTTGCCAACTTATCTTATGAATAAGAAATTTTCATATTTCATATTTAGAATACCTATGTAATTAGTTCTTGTAATTTGATTAAAAACCGTACTTACATTATGATTTTCCAAATTATCATTTCCATAAGGTAAAACACAGTACTCCTCTGGACCTTGATCGCCACAAGTTGCGGTGGCAACGATTCTTCGTCCTTCAGCAACGTTGAAGTAAGGTGGCTCCACTATTTCTTTGGGAATATCTTCACAAAGTGAAATTGTAATCAAAGTGCCTAAGAAAAGACACACAGGTAAAAAGAGTTTCCCCATGCTTGATCCGTATTTTAAAAGTGATCAGCTTCCTTTAAAGCCTTCCAAACAACTAAAACGTTTCACATAATATATTATGCTGAAAGTAATGTTACAGTTTGTTTCTCTTTTTGGTTTCAGAAGCGTAATATTACGAATATATTATCATTTAAAGAAAATATTTACAGACATTGCAATATGTACTATTTATAACTATTATATGTGCAAAGAATGCATTTTATTGAACTTTTTGAACCACATCCCATTTATTAGCGCTTATCTAAACCATTTTTGGACTTCATGATGCAAGCTTGCATTTCTGGATAATTCGATGTATATTTTCTTGAAGTTTTAATTCCAGTCTTTTTGTACAAAAGGTAAGTACCTATATATGGTTGAAATGGGCATGAAAAGCAAATGTGAAATAGTCAAACCGTATTTTTGTATAAGTTTGAAAGGTTAAATGTCAATTTATTGAAGATGCATGCACAAAAATGGTGGCGATGCTGTCTACCAAGCTAAAATGTGTCTCTTGGAATCTCTTGAAGATGGAATTTGGTTTTGATTATGACAAAATGCATAATAAATAATATTACCAATCGATTGCAATCGACTTTTGAAAGCTCTTAAAAGATTATACCCAGCTTTTCAAGGGTTAGGGAGTAGAGGTTTACATCTTACATTGAATGTTGTGGTGACAGATATTTTGGTTTACTTAAAGTCACTCAAAGCTAAACATTTTTTGAGATCTCCTCGTTTGCACCGATAGCGTATCCTGTTCAACTTGTCTGAAAATAATTTGTTTTATTTATACTTTTGAAGAGGATAGAGCATCTCTAATCTCAACAAATTAAAGGATTGAATGGAGATAAGATTATTCTCCTGGTTAGAGTTCTTACGTAATAAGCTACAATGTATCCATGCATATAAATACAGATGCTGCTGCAATATCGTTTTCCTTTTTACAATTACAAGAAATTACGAATACACATGTATCATTGTCCAAACGTTTAAATTGAAAAAGAAGTTGATGAAATGACTAGCTATGAAAAATCAAAATCATTTATTTTTCAAAGATGAGCCATGCAATGCACCCACAAGGGTTTTTTTTTAAACAAGATATTCATGTTTCTGTTTTAAGCTTATAATCCATTTTTGTACATTAAAGTAGTGATTGATCTGATCAAGACCAGAATTAAAGCTTATGTATGTACTTCCATTATTTCTGTACATGCTACAGATACATGAAGATACAAATGGCCAATATATATCATGCAATCCTCAATCCAATGAATCTAAATATTTCAGTGAGAGAGAGTAAACCCAATAAATCTTCAAGTTTTCAAAATAAATGAATTTACAATAAATTTAAAACCACTTGTCAATAACGATTAATTATCGCCCAATGATATGCCTGAATTTGTGTTACAGCCATTCAACATTATTATGACAAGTTTCACACCCTCAACAACACTGAATCTGCTACTAAGGCTACTATGTAGTTGTAGTTGCGTCGTATACGATTTTATATGAAAAATCTTCATGATTTGATTCTAAAGTAACTAGTATATACATTATTATGTCAAGATGAAAATAATATCAATAGGTTTGGGGATTTCAAGTGAACTGAATCATAATATGTCATAGGCATAAAGTATGTATTTTTGGAAAAATGGTCTGTGTCAAACAAAAACTGGATAATACATATAGTAGGTATACATTCTTCATTTCAATTTTGCTGAGTAAATCATATATCATAGACACTTTGACCAAAACTTTTCTTAAGAACTTTTCTGCGTCAATGGATTTCTTAGATGCGACCAAAGTTGTCGAGGCTAAAACAAATGCGAAATCCAAAATGCGATCGACAAACTGGAAGAAAAAGCGGATTTTAAGAAAAGAATGGTTGTTGATGCAGCCTGTCCTTATGAAAATCGGACCTAGTAACCGTGACAACAACTTCCCCATGTCTGGAGGAATGGAGGTGCATCCGGATTACCTCGTCACAATTGCCCTTTGGCCATAAGAAATGAAACAAAAACGTTGATTTGCGACTTGAAATACATTTTATTATACCAATTATGTCAAGTTTACATAATAAAATTAATGCGAGTCACATTTTAAACATTTAAGAAATCAGTTTCATGAAAGCTCTTTATAATTAAAAAAATATTAGTCAGTCCACCCATCCTCTTCCTGGTCCTTGCTCAATTCTTGCTCCTGCTTTTTACCATGAACCATTTTCATATGCTTCGTCATTCTCGACCTGAGGGCAAACACCTTTTCGCAAATCTCGCAGGGATACGCAATTCTTGGTCCAATGAAGTCAGGTCTGTATTTATACTGTGTCGACTTCAATTTCTCCTCGGGATCTGGTACATGTACCTTGTCGCTATGCGCCGACTCCTTGTGTCGCTTCAAGCTTCCATAAAACTTGTAACTCATCTCACAAAACTCACACTGGTAACTCCTCTCATCCGAGTGGACCTTCATCCGATGTTTTCGAAATCGATCAGGGGCATTGAAAGACTTTCCACAAACCTCGCACACATAAGGTCTCTCGTTTTTATGGGTCGCCATATGAACCCGAAATCTGAATCCATCCCTCACATTGAACTGCTGATTGCAAATGGGGCAATGTCGGACTCTCTTGAGATCTGGTCGATGGAGTCGCTCGATATGATTTCGAAGTGCTGGGCGTCCTAATAACTTGGCAGGACAATAGGTGCAGCTAAACTGCTGTCTACAATCCTTTGGAAGATGGGTTTTCAAATGGGCTTGTAAATTATTCTTGCAGTTAAACTGCTTATTACACTCATTACAGCTGAAATCACTGGACACCAATGGGAGGTCAGTTTTCAACGGTCGTTTTCCACAAGTTTCCTGCTCCTCCGGGCTTTTATGTTTCCACATGTGCCATTCCAAGGCTGCCCTATTCTTTAATGGCTTCAAACAGCTTTGGCAAACGTGCCAAGAGGAGGGATGGTCATCGGACAGGAGATGCCTTCGAAATAAAAACCCTTCTCTAGATTTTTGCTGCTCCTCTGGGCACAGTGGACATGAACGGGTTGCAGTGATGTAATCCTTGTAATTATCTTCATTGTTATTGAATATGTGGCAGTTTTTCACGTGCTCTTTCACCTCCTCAAGCTCTTCATACCAATCAGTTCTCTTGGATATTACAGTAGTGCAGCCGGGTTCTTGACAGGAAAGACCTTCTCCAGGAATGTTTTTGATCAGCGTGTATTTGTACAGTAAAAGATCATCTTGGATTTGAAATATGTATTCATCTTTAGTCAGCGTATGTGTGTCAGTTCTTCGAAATTTAGGGGAGACGTAATCAATGGTTGTATCTTTCCTTCGCTCTACTTTCAGAACTCCCAATTTTTCGAGCAGTTTAATCGTCTTTCCAGTGCCCTTCCCAGAAGATTTCATTGCTCTGTACACTAGTTGTCTTGGTGGAGGAACCTCGGCTTTTTCTTCGTCATTTTTGTGAAAATATTTGTGAACTTGGTAGCTATCCGCTACCTTCCTTATGGGCTTCCAGCAAATTTCACACACTACATTTTCTATGGAATGGGCGGTGAAAAAGTGTGATCGGAAGTTTCTGGGGTTTTGGAACTCAGCTTGGCATAAGGAGTGAGGACAAGATTTTGCATGGTTGAACTTTATGATAGGTGAATGGTGAGTTTTCACGTGTTCTTTGAATTTTTCAAAAAGGCTGGAATAATCAAGGTCTTGAATGACGAGAGAGCAATCTTCTTCCAAGCAGGAGAACTGGGTACGCCCATGAGAGACTTGGATCAGAGTAAAGTGATAGAGAAGAGTGTTGTCGTTAATAATCCAAAACATGTCGTTAGGTTTATGGGTACCTTTCAGTTTGCGATTTCTTTGGCAAGAGGATTCTGAACGCTTCACTCTTACTTCTTCACTTGATTTTGTTGGGGTCTTGAGATAAGCAGATGGAACACATTTTTTCTTTGCTTTTGGTGATTCTTCATCTGGAACGTAATCATCATCTTCACTTGCGTCTGCTGATGGTGGTGGTAGGTATTCTTCGCCCTCATCAAGGCCATCATCGACTACGTATTCACTTAAATTAGCAAATTTTGACTTGCGGCGACGTCCACGTGATCCCAGTTGATTTTGCTCATCAGTATCAGCAACGGTGTCATTCCTTATCTCCATCTCTTTTTGTGCGTTTGATTTCACTGGCGACTTCAAAGAAATTGGTACAGATTTCTTATCATTTGCTAGTGAATTATTCGTTTTCTTAGATACAACTGAAGAAGAAGTAGTCTTGGGATTGTAATCAAAATCATCCAATTTTCGCTTCCTGGAGATTGCCAGTACCTTGTGCTTTTTCTTCTTTGTCTTTCCAGCCTTATATATCAATTGTCTTGGAGGACCTTCTTCCGATTCTTCTTGCTCCTTCTCACTTTTGTGCCACCACACGTGAATGCGGTAGGTATCCGCTACATGTCTGATCGGCTTCCAGCAAATCTCACATACAACCGTTTCCACGGAATGGCCAGAGAGTATATGCTTGCGAAACTGGGGACCACTGATTTCAACAAATTCTTCTCTGCATAATGGACATTCTTTGTTGCTCCTCATTTTGATGTCTATGTGGTTCTCCTCAATGTGGTCCTCCATTTGCTGGAATAATACTTGCCATTCAGGGTGTAGAAATGTGAGGGAGCAACCTTTCTCCATACAAGTAAATTGGGTTCCTCCTCCAGAGACTTTAATCAGAGTAAATCTGTGTAAGAGAATGTCGTCATCGACTAGGTAAAACATTTTGCCTTGTTTTGCCTTCCGTTTATTTTCTTCAGTACATCTGGTAGTTTTCATGTTATTTTCTAATGTGTTGTTCTTCAACATTGTGGACTTGGTTGGTCTACCATCCGTTATATTGACACACTGGACGCTGTCAGTATCAGGTTTAATGGAAACCGGAAGTGAAATTCGTTCTAGGACAACAGAACATGGCTGCACACCTGGAACAGCAGTAACACCATTTCGTCTCCCCTTTTCTGAATTCTGCGTTCTTTTTCGTTTGCTTGATGGAAAATCTGAGTGCGGGGTAGTCTGAGAAATTGATGAAGGTGACGTGGGTGACATGTCATTGTCGTCATACGTGTCTGCAGAATACTGTTCAGTAATTGATGAGTCACCCTTTGTATTTGGAAGAATCTCCATCGCAACTGGAACTACGATTCGACTGGCTATAGTATTTATTGATGAAGCGCTTGTTTTGGCACTGCTGCATGATGGCATCCTACGTCGGAGGATATTGGGTAATCTCCTTGATGACATCTGTTGTGAGACCGTTTTTGCTGGCAATGTTGGTCGAGACTGGGATAACTTTGTTGTCCGTTTTAAAATGCCTAGTTCACAAAATAAAAGCAGCAATTGAAATAATTGACGTGATTAAGCAATGAAACACTCATCACTTCAAAGATAAGCAATGAAAATGTTTAGTAAAAGTGTTACATTACATGTAATTAGTTGCTGACGAATTTGACACCAAATATTCTCCCCCATGTTGGCAACATTGCCAGACAGCAAAGCAGTTTTCAATGTTTCAACATGGTCCAGTTGACTAGCCTGTTCAAGAATAAATCAAGACTCCTAGTTAGTTAATTATCCACCATTTCATTTAATTATTCACAATAAACCTACATTCAATCAATCATAGACTGTCACCATTTTACAAGAAGAAGCACAAACCTTCATTTCCTCAATGGTCCTTTGCAAACTGAGAATATCATTAAGCGCCTCACAGCAATCCCCACAACATGGAAACCCAAGCAAAACTTGTTCCTCCACATCATCCTCCGACGAAGATCCCCTCAGAAGAGCAGTAACTGCTCGGTCAAGAATTTTATCCACCAAAGCTTCATTGTTAAAATTCAGTAATTTACAAAAACAGCGAAATGATTCCTTAAACTTTGCCAACTCCTCTTCTCCATCCTGATCAATCAGCAATGGCTTCTGGTCACCCAAATCCTCACCACAAATCAGACAGTTTTGTGGAGCCACTGTGGAAGACATGATTACTTCTGCTAATTAGCAAAACGTCGCATTACTTTTGTGAACTAAAAGCTTTTGAAGACCTCCTCTGATGAACTGAAAGATGCTTTTCCTGCACTCGTTTGTTTACATTTGAGACCAAAACATTCGGCCATCCGGCAAAGCATGTAGATAAAACAGCTGAGAAATCTCATGATCCCATCTCCAATGCATTGTGATTGTCAAGGGCCAGAGGGGTAAAATGGGCTGTCATTGTGGTCTCAGGGCAAACAATTAAAAATTGAAAGTCACAAGTGCCTTCTTGACCGAGTTAATTAAATTGGTAAAGGGGAAGAATTTATTAAAATGCATTCTGATTGTTGCGTGATTTGTTTGTCCCATTCTGTGGTGGAGTACGCGTCTTCTGGGAGGAGCAATAATGTGGCCGTTGAGAGGGAGGCTCAGGTCATCTTCATCCTCCGGAATTTGTTTGAGGTTCCGCGTGAGAAGTTGCAGAACTATTTGCTCGGAAATGGGAGTCCTTCGTTGTGGGGAGTAAGCTTGTGTTCGAGATGTAGTGGATTTGTGCAGCAGTTGAAGGGAATTTACGGGGAGATGATGAAGCTTAAAAGGAAGTTTAACGCTACGAAGGAGAGGATTTTGAAGGTTGCCAAGGCTACTGATGATTCTGCTGAAAGAGGGGGTGCAATTTTTCATGAAACGAGAGCGTTTATGCGTGACCGTAAGTTGAATTTTCATAAATCAAATTGGTTTAAGACAAGTTGCTTGCCCTCGTATCATTCATTAATTTTGTTGACTGTTGTACAGGTAAATATTTAAATCCTTCCCGGTCAACTGATCCATCCATAGCTGGCGACTCCTTGGCGTGCAAACTATTGTTCGAGAAAGGATACATCTCACATCCCATCCAGACGCCAACGCAATCGTCAAACTTGGAGGGGATCATCAATGAACGCAGCAACCCAAGCAACCACACTAATGGACTAAACTTGTATTTCAGAGAAGTGTATTTAAGTAAACCACAGGTCCCTTTCAGCAACGAAGTCACAAACCGATTTAAGTGTTCTCAGTGTGGAAAGGATTTAAGCTCACGAAACAAATTAAGATTTCATGCAATTACTGCCCATCCCCATAAGTTATTTGAGAACGAAAAGTTACCCGGAATATCGGAAAAAAGATTCCATGGAATTTGTAACTTCTTCTTGAAAAATGGTCTCGCTGCTAATGGTGCAACTAGCCAGAATGCCGTGCATTTCTGTTCCAGATGTGGAGCAAGTTTCTCTGATCGAAGATACCTCCAAAACCACTGGGTACAAGTTCACTACACAGAGTTCGCTCAAAGACTGAGAAACCATCAAGCCCAAATATTGAAAAATTTACCTCCTGTCCCTTCACTAAATAGCCTACCGAATGTGGAGGAGACGCCAAGCACCTCTTGCTCCTCATCAGCGTCAGGAACCACTGAAAAGTTCAAGTGCACTCACTGTACAGAAATATTCTTCAATCCGGAAAAGCTGAAGGAGCACGCAGTCCTCCACCACCCTGAGCAGTTTTTCCCTCCCTCCCAATTCAATTTGAGTGGTGTTCTTCTCGGAACATTTCAAGCGTCGTGTCAACTCCTTTTCCGGGGTGAAGATATAAAAAGAAATGGAGAATTCAGCTTTTCTTGCCCGTTGTGTTTGAAGAGTTACTTATCAAGAGATACAGTACTGGTCCACCTGGTGGAGACTCATTATGACCATATGGTTCTAAAACTGCTGAAAATAGTGAAGCAATCTGCAAAAGTTCCAAGAGTCACCAGCTCTGCAGCGGCGGAAGCGGAGACACAGACGCAGCGCTTGTTGGATTCCATACTTGAACCTGAACTCAACAACTCTCCTGCTCTAACTACGGCCATTACCGAGGCCCCTACTACCTCAACCTCAACAAATTATTCGATTCATGAACCATTTAGGAGGCCTTTTGTTGTCCCAAGGGGCAAACGGAGTGACATGAAACAACCTCCAAGACTGAAATGTGACGCCTGTGGGACTATGTTTTCAACTGCGCCTTGTTTATCCCGACATAAAAACTATCACTGTCATATCAGGCGCTTACATGGTCTCCTAAAAGATAAGCCAATCGTCCCTCGCTTGTATGTCCCGAGAAGGAATCCACCTCTGGGTACGGGGAGAAGGGGAGGGGCAGCTTCCAGAGGGAGATTTATGGGAATACCAAACCTACGTCAGTATTATCCTCCTCGTGTGAATCATCCACATCCTCCTCCAAATTTTTCGACAATGCCACAATTTCCTCCGGGATTCGCTAGTTTTCAGAATGCAACAAATAACTACAACAATTATGAATGGCAAGAAAGCAGTAGTGCCGCTAACTCATATAATGAGCAGTTAGTTTCCACTCCACAACAACAGTTAGAGGTGCCCATAAAGACTGATGTTAAATGTAAAATGGACTCTGATGAAATTTTGTTTCTGGAGGAGTGTGATGCGAGAATTGTTGAGGAACAGTTTGTTGGCAGCGATAATGGTCTTATTGTTCCAGACGAAGATCCGCTCGCAATGTAGACAAGATTATGTATTATAAATTATTTACATTTTTTTGGTTTTAAACTTCTGTTATTTGTACGGGTAAATTCAATGAAATGGAATGTGTTCAATTTTATTTAAGACTTAATCATAGATAATATCAGTAGCAATAATACAGTATTTAAATTATTGGTCGTGTTTGCTGTTACCATATTTTGCGAAAAAATAAATACTCATTCATGCATAATTATTCCTTTCAACTATATATCTAAAATATTGGTTTTCTTGGCCCTGGCCAACAGATTCCATCCCTGGATTGCTTACCAACAATCGGTTATCATTGGATTTGATACATTTTTACTGTTTTTAATGAATGGTTTGCTTTATGAGGCGTCTCATGATAAAAAGAGGACATGTTAAATATATGTAGGAATTTTATTTATTTTGTTCAATGAAAAAATATTGAATATAAAACTTTGTAAATCATTTAATTTTATTACATTCACCCCGCATTCACCAGCCTAATCAATCGATTTCCCTATCTCGTGATTTTGAACTCACATAACAGTCAAAAACCACGTCCGGATGACGATAGCCCTGCCACTGTATAAATCCTAAAGTTATTTGTCTTGCTAGTCTTGTGTATCTTGAAACGCCTCCTTCTAACCCCTTCGGATTGCAGCGATTACTATGACCACAATCAAACACCTTTTCCAGTAGTTCAGAAATAATTAGCAGCTGTTGTAAATTATCATTTGCCTCCTGCACGAGATTTTTCATGATTTCCTGGAAAGTTCTTTGGGAGGAGGACACTTGCTCTGGCTTCATAGAAAAAATGTCATGAATTTTCCCCATTTGCTTGACAAAATGATAGATAAATCTTCTGAAGAGGAATGTTTCACGAATATTTGCCTCCAAAAATATTCCAGCTTCTAAGGCAACAGCTTCCAAAATGATTTGGTATCCTCGACTCTCATAATTCAAGTCTGGGGCAAACTCGGATTTTGATGGGAACATGGTTTCCTGGAATTCCAAACAGTTCTTCAGACAACCTTGCTGAAATGTGCTGACAACGCTCTGGATAAACGGTTGGAGCACTTTTTCATTCCCTTCAGTAATTTTTAAAGCTTCATCTCGTATTTCCATAGCTAGCTGGCCAGTAAGTTGAAAACTTTGTTGGAGAACACGGAGTTGTGATAGTTTAACCAGTCGTAAGGCTGCTGGGGTTATGGCCCCCAAGAGGGAGGTGATCCCTCCATTTGTTTTACTGTCGCCCTCCCCAGTTGCTTTTCTTAGGATTGCGTCTGTGATTGTAGAGATTTGGCTATGGGGCAATTTCATTTTCAGAATTGTCTCCGTGTTTTTTAAAGATTCTGAGAAAACGCATGGAAGTACATTGTAGAGCAGTTTTCTGTTGCTATAGTTGCCGGATGGGGATATGAATCTGGCAAGAGTATTCAAATGATCCATCTCTATTAGCTTATTGATAACAGGGTTATCAATGGCGAATGAACTACTCGTGTCTCCCAAGATGCAGGATGTTGACCCTTGAAATTTTTGAGGGGCTCTAAGACAACATCCTGTATTTAATCTTCCGACAAATTTCTCCTTAATGCCTGGTTTGGTTTTTTCCGTGAATTTAAACTCCAGTGAAAACTCGTGCCCATGGTATTTAATGAACTGGTCGTGTATCTCGCCATCAGCACCATACCAGATTAAATCCGAGTTGGAGAAACAAGCAAAATGTAATTCCCTCCCGGATAATGAAAGAGAGTCATCCTCTTTAGAATCTTCTGAGGAAGAAATGAATACCTTGCCAAATTTTTCCCTTTCAGTAATCATTCTGAAAATATATTTTTAGTCCTCAGAATTGTATATTGTTCATTTAGGCAAATGAAACTATCTTTTATACTATATATAACTGCTCAACAATTACAACTTATGCTTAGACTGTTGATTATATCTGATCTAAATGGTTAGAGTGTTATATGAATGTCGAAGACTTATCTAAAAACTTTAATTCAAGATGCAACTTTTTCCCATAAATTTCGGGCTTTACCATTCACCACTTACATAGTACTTATGAGGGCATATTTGGCTAAAAACACAAATTATCTTTTACTGCTGAATCAGAATAATGGTCTTACTCAAGAGATCAAGGCATTTAGTCTTGCGTTGTGGTATTTAATGGACTACTAAAATAAGGTGGTGAGAAAAAAGGAAAAGTATTCTGAATAATTATGCATGATTTCATGCGGTTTTATTGAAAAATACTTTAGGTGAATCAAGTAATTGTATCAGATACACGTGAAGTGAAGGTAATTTTGAAATCCATCGACTTTATTTCCTTATTTTGAATGAAGAATTCAATGACTGCAGCTGCTAGCTAATGCTTTCTAAAAGTTATATGTATATTTTACGGATATATAAATACATTAACTAACTGGTCCTTTTGATTTTTGATTCATGAATGATTTTACACAGTGATTTCCACAACATATTTAATCACAGTGCAGTAGAAACATGCATATGAATGTTCGTAATGATAATTTAACATAAGAAACATTGACACCAGAAAGATTCGACCGTTTAGACTATTTAACTCGGTTACTAAAACTACAAAAATTAAATCACAATCTGACCAACCTCTATTGCATGAACAAGGAAAAGCTACATTCTTTCCTTTTTACGTTTTCCCTTATGAAATGCAACTTAAATACCTAGTAAATATGGTAACACCATCATTTACTGTGATTTCAGCATGATTTTACCCGGTATTGATATGAATACGCTTTCACACATAATCTTTGAGTAACAGTGTTGAACGCTCATTTAAATATGCTGACTGAACAAAATCACTGTTTCAAAAGTAAAATCATTTGAGTACAGTGCTCGTCAAGAACCTCTCAACTTGTTGAAGAGGTTTAACCTAGTACTCCATTTATATTCATTTAGATGTGAAAAAGCGAACATTTTCATAAAAATGGGTCCCATAAAGAGTAAAATGTCCTATCAGGTTTGGTTTCTTATTTTGCTGTGTTATCAAGTTTACATCAAATTTGTGTACTACCTTCATTTGACCCTTAAACTAATGAAGAGAACATTAATTTCTGAGAAGAATGAATTGGTGACTTTTGTAGAAACGATTAAAACTTTACCAAAGGTCCCATCTCATATCGCTGTAGCTTTTCAGTACACTGCTCCAGTTACTCATGAGGATATTGTGAATTATGTTGGTAACGGCATGACTGGCAACAGTGACAACTTGGTTGGAGATAATGTTTTAGATTTGTATCGTGTCGCAAATGTGGCATCATGGTTATCAATGGCACCCAACGTAGCGGTAATAAGCCTGTATGACTATTATGGTAAGTAATATTTCCTTATATATTTCCCTATATGAAAGAGTATACAAATATGTTTATAGCCTGGATAAACACGAATATTTTGTTGATTTATATTTTCATTTCAAAGGAATTCTCAAGTTACGACAAGCGGAGCTAAAACCTCTTATCGAAAAGAGAATTATATATCTGAGGTCGCAATTACAGGCTAATGAAAAGTTGGCTGCTTTTACGGATGATACGGTGAAAGTTGTATTGCATGCTATGGGAGCTTCTCAAAAATGCTGTGAGAACTTCAACGATTATAAAGGTATGCACAACTGTAATTTTAAGGTTGCAGCAAATAAGAATATTTTTATAATCTAAATTTGTCACATCAACCTACATAATTTCATTGTTCCAGGAAATGATAGCCAGCCAAGTGTGCATATATTCTTGTTTTCGCGTAATGATGGAAAGCCTAATATTTTGAAAGTTGTTGGTAACTTATATGATGAAAAGAAAACGACAATACGTAAAAATGAAAACTTTGTGGATGTGTCTGTTGTGTCCTCGAAACTTGATTTTATGAGTAGTCACCTTATAACAAGTTCCAGTAAGGACAGTATTAAACTGTCGTCAGTAATAAAGGCTGAACCTGATCTCCTAATTTCACTCGGCGAGATTCGATCTACGTTGGATTTTCTACCGTGGCATATCAAATTTACGGAGCTGCAGTAAGTTCAAAGCGCTTCAAATACGATTATCACTATCAGTTATGAAAATCACAGTTGTTGCATAAAATATCGGGCAAATTTTTTGTCTACTTTTTTGTAGCTGGCTACCGCAAGTTAACCATTTAATGCCTACAGAATTATTGGAGTCCTTCTTGAAATTTGCGAAATGTGAGCAAAGATTTGGCAAGTAGTTGAGTTGTGTACATTAACTTTGCTAAATGTAAAGAATCACGTAAACCTGTATAATCTTTTCAAACAAATAAAAGTGCTCAAAACCAACGCATATTTTTTAAATCAAGCATTCATTCCATACCACATGCTATTCAATGCATCAGTCTGTATTTTTTGCGGTTTCAATGGAATCATCATAATAGCAGTATTTATCGAACTTCCTTCATCATTTTAGTTCATACGTAAATACTTTAGTAAATTATGTTATATACACTTACAAATTTCATAACGTAATTATTCATTCGATTTCTAACAACCATTAATCGATGTTCAAATCTTTTCCTTGAACACTAATCTGTTGTAAGGTCAATTAAATCTGTTATGACGTATGCAAGTCCGGTTTGAAGTCTTATGCTCTTAGACATGTCTGTATGAAAATATAAACACACGTTGATGTTTGCATGAAGAATGGCTTTGAATAGTTTAAGTATTTGTTTTAATGCTAGATTTCATGGCAATAATTAAGTTAAGTGTATATACAATGAGAGTTTCTACATACAATGATTGAGCCTCTTTGTCCAGCTCATGGAAGGAAAATATATTGAAACAAATTGGCCGTAGTGAACGTAGATTCCTAAAAATATTTGACCCTCTGCAAATCATGTCAACTATTTCAAGTTGTAATTTAATTTTTCTTAGAAGATTACAACTAAATTCATGACAAAACACAGCATACGGCAGTGCTACCAAAAGAGAGACCATGCATGTCGTTAAAATAGTCAAAATTATGCAGAGAATAAATGCAGAGGAAAAACACCAAGTGATAAGCAGAGACCAGCAAAGCATTTGGAGGAAAATTCCAACAAGCATGAGTACACCTGCTACTGTGGATGTGGCAGGATTGGCTATTGCCACAGCAAGATACAATGTTCGATAACACTGCAGTGTGTTCCGTGAAGGTAAAATAGTTTGTCGAAGAGAGACAAGTTGCCTTTTCAGATCTGCTCGTATTTCCACCAAACATTGAACCATCAGAACAAATGTCATGCGAACGGTACGTGACCCCTCAAAAAGCGTAATCAACCACAAAGAAGCAGTAATACACTTTAGGATTATTGATGTATTTGGAGTCATCATGGTTTCAGAGACTATAAGTTTGAGTAAAATGGTGGTAGGATCCATTTCAAAGTATATGATGGCTAGGAACCATAGTGGTGCATTGAAAAGCGACCATGAAACTATTAAAAGTATCACATCCTCGCGTTCAACTTCACGTATTCTTGTTGCTAAGATCAGAGAAATCATTTCTTCTAATATTATAATAATATTTTGAATTATTTAAAATTTACTTACCAACTATTTTTAACTCTAGAAATGAATTGAGAGAAAATTGATCTTGATGTTCGTAGCGTTGATAAAGAGATCTGATAGTATTTAGGAAATTAGTGAAATTATGCTTATGTACCATAAACACAAAGGTAAGCCAACAACAGACAATGCTGACAAGGAAGAGAAAAAGCGTAAAAAGAATATCATCTTTAGGTAAGTGTGAGAAATATTTCATTTGGGAGACACTAAGAACTGCAAAGCATAACAAATGGGATGAGATTTTTAGTTGATGTTGCGACAAGTTTTTCTGTTTGTTTTGACCAAATAATTGGAAAACTTGTGAGACAAGTCCAATAAGAAGCAAACTGATTAAATTGGATTACTAAGTTTCGGTACGAGCTCGACATTTTTGTTGTGGCATAAAATAAATTTTTTACTATTCTTTGAGGAGTGAGGAAGGTTCTGTGACAAAGCTTTACACTACACTGACAAGGTCAAAGGAACAGCTTGTGATAAGTCACCTTTGAATCACTCATGGAACTCATGAACTGGTAGTAGTCTAGATCAAAGAATTTCGCTTTTTCCAAAACTATAACTA
>JAQIXX010004384.1:0-16418 GCA_034700605.1 Willowsia nigromaculata
GGTCGAGTGAGGTCCAATGTTGTAGGTGTCAGTGCGTCTGGTCTCCGTTTTCTTTTCGCCCTTCTCCTCAGCCAACTTTTCGTAAACGGATCGGATGGTGGAGCTAACCTCGGACTTGACACTTGCAGAGATTACTTCAAAAAGGGTTCCTCCCAGGCTTGAACTTAAGGATGCTCCTGTAAATGGAGTTCAAAAATATTAAATATTTCATTTCAACAAAACGCAATTATGGTTGCAAAATTTGATTTGAGGCTTACCGACTTCAGAGCTTTCTAGCTGCTTTTTCAAATTGCTGTAACTGTAGATTACGGTAGTGACCACTTCAACTTGTCGAGTAACGTTTCCGGAATTGTTGGTGTTATCAATATCAAGCAGTAGTTCCCATGAATAATTTCCAGGAAGGCTGCCAGTTACAATTTTTTCAGGAGTGGCAGATGCCGCATGCATAAACATGCAGCATAAAAATAATTGAAGAATATGCATGTTGAGATTTGAACGTTGAAGAGGTTTGTTTTCAGAAGAAATCTGAGCTTTTCGTCAAAATGGGAATGATTTTGTTGGGAATGTGATGGGAGTTGCTATGTCGGACGGTTCTTTTATAGGTGCTACTAGCTTTAATTATTTGGTCATTATGGAAGGTCAACACGTTTCTCTGGTAGTTGCGAGCTTAATAATAACAGGAAAAGAACTGGGTGGTAATTAATGATAAGCAGAGGGTTGTTTTATTAGTCTACTCGACATTCGTAGTTTGTAACTACCTACTTTCAATATCTGTAGAAAAGTTTGATTGCTGGGACAGAGTGATATGTCTAATTACAAAGTTGTCATCTTATGACTTTGTCTAGCCGGCGAAAACTTTGAAAACCAGAACTACAGTATAATTTCATTTTGAGGTCATAAATTGGGCAGAGTGGTCAATATTAAACTCTGAATAGCTGATTCTCGTAGTCATTTTACTCAGCATTTGTTGGTTTGTGGTGTTTCATAAAAAATTGTAATCAATATTTTGTTTACACCAGTGTATCCTTGGCCTTTATTTTAATTTGGAAAATTTGAAAGCCACTGGATGTTTCGCTTGTAGCTTGTTTTCACCCACTCATGTCGATGCAACAAGCATGTTACTGAAGTGATTAGTGTAATTAGCGACACTACGAAACCGCCAAAATGTGATATCGTATTTCAAATACGATAAATGTATGCGGACGTGGAAATTCTTACAAATGCTTTCGGGATTATGAACCCGCGGGTTTTGCCATGTCTGACTTCAGGTAAATAATTAACCTGAAAGTTTACGAAAAACTCGGAGAAATGCTCATCTTCCTTGAGAACTCCAATATTTAGTAATATTTCAATTTGTTGTATGTACCAAAGTAAAATTTGTGAACCCCATGGCCTTTAGGATGAAAATTTTAAATGTTAACGAGCAAAAACGGCTTCCGATTGGTCCAACAAGGTATGCTAGAAAGGCTAGAAAACCACAGATCTTTTACACCCGACGATGACACAAAAATAGTCATAATGAAATGGTGACAATAACAATTGCTAATGAGCCTTACTTTTCTTAAAAGCGGTTCACCTGTTGATTAGTGTTATCATTTTGTACATTTGGTAGTTTGTTTTACACGTTCAAGCACGCAATTCTAATTACTACAATTAAAAAACAAAACGATGCTCTTATCTGAGGAAATGGATCAGGTAAAATTACTATACAATTTTGGTTTGTGTTGTTTTCCTTATGATTAACTCGGCCAAACAATATTAAACTTAACCATAAAGGTAACGCTAAATTACACCTGCATACTTGTGAATTTTATAAAAATTTTAAGAGAAAAATAACTAGTCTGCTAATTTCATTTGAAGTTTTCTACTCTGATTTTCTTTGTAACAAAAACCTTACTCTTACGCACATTTTGGGAAACTATCAAGCTAACAGACCGGCAGAATGAACAAAATGATAACAATATCTCTAGATGTATTTGTTGCATGCGACAGCTCATAAATAGAAGATTTTGTAAAATAGTTCATGAGATATTTTGACATTTTTTGCATTTACCCTTTACTCTGTTCAAAATGATTCCCCTAAAATTAATGGAGGAATTTTCGTATGAAAGCCGATTATTTTGAAAACTTGATTAGTCCAAAAAAAATCCTAATAAATATGTCATATTTATCATAAAATCAAATCTTATTAATATTTAAAAAGTGTTAAGGAAATGCCCAATCCACCAGATTATTTCTCCATCTCCACCTAATATGAATTTTCTTCCCTTACAATAAACATATCTTTTGTATATTCTGTCTCTCTTATTCAATTCGTTTTGTCTTGCAATTTTAACAAGAGCTGGCGGAATGCTTTTTTAATGTTCCCATTGTTCACGCAAATGCTATACCTACATGTATTGTATCAAGAGGCCTGGCTGATACAGAATTCCCGAGAGTAGTCAAGCTACAATAGAGAGTCATATTTTAACGTTTCCTTTGAGCTTACAAACAACAGGGCTAAAACATCATAATAAATTGGTCGAGACAGTTTTCTCAGTAATACTGTATTGGTTCATTAAACTTTGTAGTTTTAGGAACCAGCTAGTTCAAGAAGCTCAAAATGCTCAATATTCCTCCATACAATGTTTTTCATGCTTTTTTTTATTAATGTTTACGATCCCATGTCATATAGTTACAATTACATAATCATGAAACCTTCGCCTTAAGCATTAATTATCATTAGTTTTGCAGTCATCTTTCAATTTCGGGAGTCGCGTCAAGCTTAAATATCAGGTAGCTATTATTGGAAGCGGAATTCAACAATTCCCACATGCTGCCAAGGCGTTTCGCAAATAAAATAAATAATTATTAAAGATTATAAAGATGTTACCTGAAAATTAACTTTTGATAGTCAATTTTTATGCTTCTGCGCCATTTACATTAGTCAATAGTAAATACAGTCAACAGAAAAGACAACGTGTATGTCAGTCCTTCCATCTATATACTGTACTTGAAGTGATTTCAATGAAATTTAATTCTACATTTTTTCCCAAGTCATCTCGTAAGTTTTATACATCCATGCGCTTACATGCTTTAGCTATGTGAAATCAAAAGCCTATAATTTGAGATACAAAGAAAATCTAGATCCTAAGGTTCCAAGCAGTCATTATTGAATAAAGTATCACTGTATATAAACCAACTTATTGTTCAGTTGAGATAATGATTGCTATGTATGTGCTATTATGACATTTTAAAGCAAAATTTTACGCTTATTACATATTTTCTCCCATCATGTCTGCAATTTAATTTTTTCATATAAATGGTGGGTTGCACAACTTAAATTGTTAAATGACTGGTAATGACAGCACTGGAAATAAAGCGCACTCAGGCAATGAAAATAGTTTAAAATAATTTAATGTTTTGCAATGCCACTAAATTTGTGACAATTTGCTGGAAAATGAAGGCAGAGAAAATTGCGTACAATTTTAAAAACTTTCCACATAAATAAATTCCTTTAGTTTTTTGCAATTCTTTAGAGACAAACATGATTGCTTCTAGTAATTCACTCGTGAAGGAAGACAATGGGTATTCACATATTTGTCGTAATATGGAAGTTAATCAAAAGAACCGTCTTAAAAGAAAAGTCTCTGTATCCCCGAGCACATTTAAATTTGGAGCTTTTGACAAAAACATGCTCAGCGACAATTTTTTTCATATCGTTGGAAAATATCTGAAATTTTACAATATGTTTTCGGCTACACCAATTCTGTTGGACCCAAGCAATAACCGTTTCCGTATTTCAAAATCAGCAAAAATTAGATTCAGTTATTTTGTGGTTCCTTCTATCATCATTTACACTGCTGTGCTAATTTTGCAGTCTATTCAGCTATATGGGAAACGAGGGAAAAACTTTTATTTTACCTGTGTGTATTCCTTATGTGCAATGAACTGCTGCATTGTTGTCAGCATTTTAGTTTGGTATCCAGAAGATATTGTTGCGAATGTTAATGCGATTCTGGATATTTTAAACGACATTCAACGTAAGTATAATGAGTAGATATTTGATAATAAATTTACGCTCTAAAGCAATGTTGGTGCTTGTAATTTAAAATGATAATATATTGAGTTAACAGGTAGATACATCCCGCGATACAACCCGAACAAATCTCACCAGTCCCGCTTAATGGACAAATTTGCAATATCCCTCCAGTTTTTCACAATAATAACTGCCAGTTTATCTTGCGTTCACTGCATTTTATTCCCAAACACTTCCATCTACATTATCAACGAGTTTCCAGACCACATTCGGAAGACAAGGATTGCCCGAGTGTTCATGTTTATTTACTGGACAGTGATCATCCAAACAGTTTGGGTGAGCATCACGTTGCTTCTCATTTGTGGGACCGCCTATATCATCTATTTTATTCCATTGGCAACCACTGAGATGTACTGTAGTACAAATTTTGAGCTTGTGTCCCTCCAATACTTCAATTATCAAACAACACCTACTTACCGAAGACCTCGCACAGTTCGGAAACTTTATAGACGTTTGGAAATCGCCCATAAGAGAATATTAGGATTTTGTTCCTACATTTTAATTCCTATTCAAACAATGGCGATTCAACTTATTTTGTTCTGTGTTTATGTTTTGTTCAATCATTGGCACACTTTGCACAAAACTGCGGCATTGCAATTCTTTAATTGGTCGTTCTTTGTAGCCACTGCGTGGTCAAGTGTTTTGCAAGTTTCTGGAATGATTCATATGAGATCTCAGCGGACATTGATGTCATGGAAAGTCAAGAATTGGGGTAGCCGTTGGGAGAATATGCTTATGTCCAGATTTAGAAGGTCTTGTCAGCCTTTGACAATCGGATTTGGGAAAACGTTTGTAATCAAAAGACTGACTGTGTTGAAGTTCTTTAAGGCTTTAATTCGTGGAGTCTTTAGAATTATGCTTATGACGAAGGGAAGATAAACGATAAAAATCAATTCTATAACATACATATCTACAGAAATTTAAACTTTAAAAATTACTAATTTTATTAATTATATAAAATCATAATAAATAGTACAAAACTGACGAATCAGTCACAGTTTGAATAAAAATGAAGGGTGAGATTTTGTACAAACTTATTGGCATCAATAAAATGAGTAGTGATAGCTTAAACCAATATCAACGACTATCAAATAAGAATTTGTATTTATAATAAATTGCAGCGCCTTTTGTGGTAATCAAAGAGAGTTTACTACTTTCAATAGAACCTGGTTATTAGCTCAGTTTATTAGTTTGCAATTTCCTACCATAGTGGTCGAGTAATCAGCATTTCTACGTCAATGTTCAGTGGATTCTTGAGCTTCCTTGTTAAATTCGCAAATTAACCTGTTGCAATTTTTATTGAAATAACAGTATACCCAAAAAAATGTCTGCGAAATTTTTAATCCAGCAGCTCTACGGACACTGTTTTCATATCATACCAGACTTAACATCTCTCACACCGTTAATATGTATCCCCTCCCATTCCCTCTCACTGCGTGCCTAACATTCTATGCATTATCATTTGAAACTAAACTTTTACTCCAAGATTTTAAAGGTGTGAGAATAGGAATATTTCATGATTTGCTACTGGTAAATGGGGAGTAACTTGCGACTCTTGCATATCATAACATATCTTTACTTCTACAATTACACATTAGAAATTTTCCTGGGAAACGCTTTAGCAAGAAGCATCAGAGATGTACCCACTCCTTGAGTGACGGGGTTTTTAAGGACTGTAAGAGTGGAGTGGAGGGGTTTAAAAATATCTTGGCTCGAGGGGTGAGTGGAGTAGAAACGAAATGTACAAGTCTGGGAAGCATCATCTTTGTTGGCAACCATGATTCATGACTTAATATAGTATTGGATGTACATTTGGATTCTTACTTTCAAGTCCTTAACACCACGCACCGTATTGAGTTTTGAGTGTATTTTACTTGCCAAAGTTTCAGCGTATGTGTAAATTTGTATGTATTGCGCAACATTAAAAAAGAGAATAATTAATTAACCAATTTAACCGTCAGCAACGGCGAGTAAAAAGCTTGGACCCTTTTAACAATATTTACTTGTTTGCAACAGGTTTATCTGAGGCTAATTAACCCTGTCAACACAAACAGATACTTTTCCTTTCAAAAAACATTATTCGTCTGAATTTTATTTACTGCCGATTAGTTTACTGCTGAGAACAACCTGATTTTAATTGTTGGTGTGTATTTCGATGATTACTTTATAAATTATGATTATTTCTCCTGCGAATCCAATAGTTAATAAGCTTAATTAAAACATACCTTTCAAGAATGTCGCATTCAAATATAAATTTGCAAGAGTTTTTGAAAAATAAATGTTTGTGGGGAATGATGAAAGAGTAGTTAAATGGACTAGACTGCAATTTATTTACAAGCCCTTCGTTGTTACTGCCTAGCATTATGATCTTAAAATTGGAATCCGGTCATTATTAACCTAACAAAAGTTACCCATCTTGTACAGTTGATATTAAATGGCCCGACATACTGTCCTCGTGCATTTGGCTGAAACATTTGACAATTAAATTGACATATGCAAAAGTTTAAAACTGGTGTAACGATAAAACAAAGAATATACTCTATTTCAAAGCAATTTTTAAAACGTACGTGTAGGTTAATGACTAGTACAGAGCTTACGATTAGTATTTAATGATCCCCTATATTTACTATAAATGCAAGATAATTTTCTGATTTGAGTATGTTCTAGCCATGATTTTAGTTGCGCCATTTGGGCATTTTACGCAAGAGTTAGTATGTTTCCTCTCTGGTAAAAAATTGTAATTACAAAATAGCGAAAAATTCTCTAATTATGAGTCCCAATCCATGACAATCGTGATCAAAAATTGAAATAATTGTTGATGTGTGAGCGTTTATATCATAAGGTGGATGGAAATTACCGCTTACCATTTTGATTATATTGGTAACGTTACAAATATACTTTGTTCCTCTAGTAACTACTGAGCTATCCCTCAGCAGAAACCACTCGAAACGTCAGTACACAAGTCGGAAATTTCGACATAGCTACAATATTCGGAAGATTTACTGTCGACTGCAAATTCTTCATTATAAATTTATATATCTACATAATTGCTCAAGTGCTGCTTCCAGTACATTTTTACATTTTTTGATAGGGTAATGGATAATTTTCCTAATTTACATTTTGATACAATAGAAATCTTATCTCAGCACATCAATCATTTTACTTTTAAAGAATCGGCTCTTATTTGTTACAACTGCGTGGGTGAGCATTTCAGTGGCAACTGGTAACTTTCACGATGCGTCTGGGAAAACTGTTGAGTCATGGAAGAAAAATAATTGGAAGACTCCACTGGAAAAAAGAATAATAAAGAAGTATGCAAAGTCATGTTACCAATTGTATGCTGGTTACGGAAATTCCTTCGTGATTAAAAGAAAAACTGTGCTAATCTTTTTCGAAGGAAATTCTAGAGGCACGTTTCGAGCATTACTAATGACAAAGCGGTAATTAGCTGCAAATTTATCCGATACCACCCAGCATTTCAAAATATGCATTAAAAAAATTGTAAATCCGGAAATTATTTATTTCAATTTTGACGAGATGTATTATTTATAGTGTCGTCAGTCTGGTCATATTTTGCTATAAACTCCCCCCACTTGAATTCTGAATTTTGGTAATTGCATACAATCGTTTTTAGTGGAAATTCCTACATACTCGGCTTAATTTTGCAAGATTTACAAGGCCCACAATCATAAAAATTGCCATATAATTGCGGTAGATAGCTCAAATTTTAAACGCTGCAATTTATTTGTTCACATAGTCATACAAGCCATACTGCGAAAAATTTCCGACCCGAACACAGCAAGTTATCATTTCGTCTAGGATTCTTTATTACTGCCAAGTATATTTCCACAATGCTTAGTGATACTCTTTTCAACTTCCTTGACTACCATTTAAAACTTTCTTTGGTATTATTTGCAACGCCATATTTCTTTGATAAAAAGACGAAGCGTTTGAAACCTTCAAAATTTTTAAAGTATAGATATAACTATTTGGTGTTTCCGGGCTTCGTACTAGTTGGTGTATTTTGTATCGTTCAAACAATTCGTTTGTATATTCAAGGTGACGTGAATTCGGTAAATTTCTACTTTTCGTATATATACACAATTGTGCTTCTTGTGTCCATTTCTTTACTCTCTGTATACTTTTTAAACTATGACTCTGGCGTAAATATGATCAATGAATTACTTAATCAGCTTGCATTCATTAACCGTGAATTTATTTGCCATCGGTATTTTCGTCGAGAACTGAATGTATGTCTTGGAAAATGTCAACTCGTTCAACGTTTTGCTATTTCTGCACAAATTGTCTTTATCGTTACAGGTGTAGTTGCTTCGTTTGGTGCGGTTTTTATTCGGAACTGTGCAATTTACCCTTTGAACTCTCTGCCAAAATTTATTCAGGATTTTCCGGGTGTACCGCTGCTAGTTTATCTTATTTGGGCAATGGGTCATCAAATCATTTGGATGATTGTTTGCTTTACCTTAGTTTTAGGGCTTACATTTCACACGTTTTTTGTACCTTTGGCTACTACAGAACTAAATTATACCCCGAAAAAGTTGCAGTTTAGGCTGACAAAACCCTTGTACCGCAATCCAAGAACTATTAGGAAAATATATCGACAATTAGAAATTCTTCATTGGAAAGTTGTGGACATATACGGCTACATATTGTTGCCTGCCCAGTTTTTTATTGGAAAATGGATTATTTTTAATGCATTTTTACTATTTCGACATAGCACTCACTTGAAACCTAACGTAGTCATTTTGTTGATAAACTGGATATGTGTGCTGAATACTTTATGGGTTGGTGTGCTTGTTGTGTGTGGAAATATCCATGCATCATCAAGGGCAACAATCAAGTCCTGGAAACGTAAAGAAAGTTGGGGGAGCGCATACGAAAACAAGATAATGAAAAAGTTTGTGAAATCCTGCCTTCCATTACACATTGGATATGGGAAAACCTTTGTGATTAGAAAGCTAAGTTTGTTGAAGTACTTCAAAGGGATCAGTCGAGGAACTTTTCGTACTCTCTTAATGACAAAATAGTAGTTCTCCGAGTTTGAAATGTTATATGTTGTATGTGAAGAAAAATAAACGTAATAAAGTAAATTGTTTTGTATGTCTTACTTTTAAATAGGTATTATCCATTTAAGATTTAAAACGTATATCATGTAATTATCGATAGAAGTTAAATTTCCTGTTGTTTTGCTACGCGTAGTCATAGTGATAACTACAAAACAAGAAGTCTAAAACCGACAGTTAGGAGTTTTCCATTGGCAGATTAAATTTTCCAAAATACATACATTTGCATTGGGAGATCAATAACCATGAGTTGAGAAAATTAATAGTATTTCATAAACTTGTTCTTCAGAAATGAATACGCAAGTTTTATTAATTTGTATGCTATATTGGGTCTTTGCATTTACTGCGGAAAGTAATGATAGATACGTGTACATAAAGGCTATTGAAAAAACACAAAAACCATTTATTTGAATATACGAATGCTAGGTTTTTCAGTTTACAAAATAATAACTATGTATGCATTTTTAAATTGTAATTTACTGGAAATTCTAACTTTCAATTAAATTCTTAATGGTATACCAAAGAAAAAATTATTTCATCCTTTTCACATTGGAGTTCATTTGACAAAATTATACTGGAATTTTTCAGAAGCCTTTAACATTCCATGCTATGAAAAGCTGTAATTTGTAAAGGTCCAATCAACTATCGAATTGGAGTTTGGTGTGTACGACGGAAGGAGTTATATTTTTGGTTTAGACCAAGTACAGTTTGTGGATCACCCGCATTACTTGTCTAGCTGATTTTATAGCGCTACCATCTAAACATTAAGAAATGTTGTGTGATCGTTTCTTTGTCCTGGTGGACTACCACCTCAAACTGGCGTTCATCTTTGGCGCCACCCCGTACTACCTCGATAAGGCTTCTAGGCAACTCTGCCTTTCCAAATTTTCCCTCTATAGATTCCAATACGCAATGTACCCTGCGTTGGTTCTATACTCAGCTTACGGAGTATTTCAAACTTGCCGTTTATACTTCCGAAATGAAATAACCACAAATAACTTCTACTTCACTTACATTTTCACAATTTGTGCGGTCACAGCATCAGTCCTTCTCTCGATTTTATACTTCTATCCATTAGCTGGATTGGCTTGTATCAATTCAGTTTTTGAAACACTTTTCTACATTGAAAAATATTTTGTCAAGCGAACCTATTCAAAGTCCGCGGCACCCCGGAGTCAACTTAACAATAGCTTATTGGTAATCTGTCAAGTATTATTTTCCATGACGGCTGCAATGGCAACTTGTCATTATATTTTGTTTCCTCACTGCTCCTTTTATATTATCAACGAGCTGCCAATTTACCTGCAAACATTACCTGGAGCAAGCTTGCTTATGCTTCTCGGCTGGTTTTTTGCAAACCAAGCCATTTGGATTTGCACAACGTCACTAGCCGGGGCAATGATCACCTACAGAATGTTTTTTATTACTATCGCTACAACTGAGCTTCGAATATATGAAAATGAGAGTGGAGTGGAGCAAACAATAAATTTGATGACTATCCCGAAATACAGAAAATCCAGAACAATTCGATATGTCTATCGTCGCTTAGAAATTCTTCATTGGAAGATAAACGATATCATGGGCTATGTGCTTCTACCGTTGCAGACTTTGATCGGAAAATGGATTGTTTTTAGTGGCTTTATTTTAATTCATCAGGGTAAAAAATTGGGGGGAGTGACTTGTGTTTTGCTTGTGAATTGGATTGTTGCTGCAGGTGGTGGGTGGGCATTGTTTCTTTATCTAGCTGGCCAGATAAGTCATTCGTCAAAGGAAACGATTGTGTCATGGAAAAGGAAAAATTGGGGGAGCCGATGGGAGAATAAGTTAATGCGGAAGTGGTCAAAATCATTACAACCTATTTTGTTAAGCTATAAGAAAGTGTTTGCATTAAAGAAGCTTACAGGACTGAAGTTTCTTAAGGGAGTAAGTAGGGGAGTATTTAGGACCGTTTTGATGACAAAACGGGGTCGTTAAACTTATTTTGCTTTCACCAGTCGCTACTTTCTAAACACATGAACTTACCAATATTTAACACAGCTTCAATTTATATATATGTTATAGAGGCATGTTTGTAATCTAAAAGTTCTAAATTGTTTAGTAAGTTTACGCGACAAAAATTAAAGTTATAAATGTTATGTAAGTTATTAATCACAACGATTTTGAAATTCCTATTTGGCAAAAGAGTAAAGCTGTTAATTTAACAATATACATAGTTTACAAGTTTGCAAGTCAAACAATGAGTTTAGTTTTTAATTTTATTCAGTTATTAAAAAATATTAAATTTACAGAATTGCTTATCACTAACGAGTGTTTATAACTTTTGCTTCATCGTGTGAAAAACTGTATTGTGTAAATACTTTATGATGACGGTAAAATAAAATAATGGCCAAGGGAGGGCAATAAAATAATACATAATTCATTCATTCATTGAATTTATTTGCAGATCATTCGAATTACACATGAATATAATAAGGGTTATATAGGTTAAGAAACAAAGGAAAAAATGAGTGGCAATAACCTTTTCCAATCCCCTTTCCAATCTCATTTAGGATACGCGCTAATAATGCAATTTCTATGGAGCATATATGATCGATTGTACCATCCCAAAAATTTGAATGTTTTAGACATCGGTTTTGATAATATATTGGGATTTTTTAGGTCAAATAAATACGGCTTGCCAAAATTCTGAACTCTTTATTCCGAATTTCTGAATTGCTTCTTCTGTAAACAACTCAGAGTTTACAAATCTGGAATACCGTGCACCAAGTAGCATTTTTGCGCTCTTTAAAAGTCGTTACACAAAACTCATTAGTTGAGAAGATAAGGTTGGTCAAAACAAGCTAGTTTTGATTTTTCTCAATATTTTCTATGGAGACCGAAAATCTGTGAAAACTCGAGCGACAACAAAAGTTTCTAGGTGTCATTTAAGATGGCCCGTGTGATTTTGTACGACAGTTAAATAGCAATTACTTATTATACAGTCTGCTGTAAATAGTAAGAGAATGAAAATACGTTGTTTCAACCTTTAAATTGCTTACTAAATTCCATTGAATTTTACTTTTCGCTGTGAATTTTTAAAATCTATAAATATGGCTTTTAGAACATTTTATTTGCTTTCATTAGACACCGGATTTACATTAATCGGCCTATTATAGCAGTCGCTATGCCTTATATTATTCCAGCTTCATTATTTTCCTATTTTCTCCAAATTATTTCTTTTGAGGCAATTTTTAAGAATTTGCCATAGCGACTGTTATAATAGGCCAGAATTTTGACAAGCCATATTTGTTTGGTTTAATCTATCCCTATATATCATTAAAACTGACTACTGAAACATTCAAATTTTTGGAGTGATATAATTTATTATATATGCTCACGGGTTTAAATACAACCGATGGTGAATGAGCATTGAGAACTCCATTTATTGATGCATACTACATTTCTACTTAAAGATGTAAGCTACATTTGACTTTTTTAGGTATGGCTGAAACCGCGTTGATTTGGATGAGTAAAAATCCATTCAACGCAATATTTATTCAAAAGGTCAAAGGAAATTGTATCTCATAACTAATAATTAAAAATAAAGTCAAATACATAACCAGTACTCAGTTTTTCTGCTCTTGATGATTTCTGTTTTAAGGCGTAACTTCCATGATTACATTGCTTTGTTGTTTTCCATAGTTCCAGCACATAATACACGAGATTTTTATTGTTTCAATAAAAAATTTCCCTCCACTTAAACTTCATTGAATCACCAATTTTTGAATCTGTAGATACATATTCATGTATTTTTAGGTATCAGTTGTTAGCTAAAATTGATGATTACCAGGTAACGAGATAGCATTGTTAACTTTTATTCATAAATGAGGCACTCCTCGAGCTACCGGAAGATTTTGGGAACGAATGCTTAAAAATCGCAAATTAATATAGTGTTTGTGTCCTTCGTCAAAAATAGTGAACCAAATGATAAATCAAACCCTCTTGTTGTCTCATATATTTATAACAGGGGTCGGTCATTTAAACTGGAAGGGCTGCATAGGACGCCAATTTCTTTCCACAAATAACGATTCAATGGTCTGAAATTCGGCATGTGTGTTACTTAATTAGTGCTCCCAGGAGGTCCAGAGTAAAAAAGTGAAAAATATGTGAAATCAAATTTTGCTGGGTATAATGTGTTTTTAAGGGAGTCCTAGATTTTCAGAGCTTTTAAACTCCATTAATTTTCCATCTTGAAACATTCGGTCCCAAACTTCTCTGGTAGCTAATGGAGTGCCTGCCTAACAGCTATAAGTACTGGGTTAGTTAAAGTACCTGTAATTTTGTCATTTATGCTGATTCAAAACAAAACGATTAAACTGTCTCAAAACTTTCAAACACACACTACCAAGCTTATGCTAAACACGAAATATGCGCAGTTTTAGAAGACCCGAGCAAACAATAATCGACTCAATTGCGTGGTAGGAGCTTTATCAACAACAGCTTCTTTTGCTACATTGGTGTTTCGTTCATATTACCTATTAATCTCTTACATATACCTATTCCCAATTTTTTTTTTGTAAATCTCCGTTCAAAATGTTCAGTGACCTTTTACTTCGTTTTATCGAGCTCCACTTCAAACTTTCTTACATCTTACTAGGAGCACCCTACACCTTCGACAGGCGCGTGAGAAAATTCAAACATTCAAAACTCTTAACATACCGATACAACATTTTAGTGTTTCCAGCCTTTGTTCTAGTTGGAATATTCTGCGTTATTCAGACACTTGGTTTATACATTCGAAAGGAAATCAAGACAGTGAACTTCTACTTTTCTTATATCTACACTATTTGTCTGATTGTTTCCACGCTTCTAATGTCCATCCCCTTTTGTTACAATGAGAGCACCTTAAAAGCAGCAAATGAGTTTCTTTACCTACTATCGCTAATTGACCGCAAATACATAACACGTTCCAAAAGAAATTTAGATAGAATTAATAAAAAGAGTAAATTTTGCGAAAGATTTGGTGTGTGTATGCAGTTGGTTTCTATAGTTATGGGAATTGTGGCGTCTTTTGGTGCATTGTTTGTTGCGAATTGTTCAATTTATCCACTGAATTTTCTACCAAAACCAATTAAAAATTTCCCAGGTGTGCCTCTCTGTGTGTACTTGATTTGGGCGATAGGACATCAAAGCATTTGGATGATTATCTGTTTCCTTGTAATGGTGGGAGTAGTTTTTCATCTATATTTTGTACCCCTTATTACTACCGAGTTGGAGCTAAACACTAGCGAATCTCGACTTCAGATGACAAACTCTTCGTTTCGTAGTGCTAGAACTATACAGAAAGTTTACAGACAATTAGAAATTTTACACTGGAAAATTTTGGACATCTTTGGGTACATTTTGCTTCCAGTACATTTCCTCATTGGAAAATGGACACTATTCAATGTTTTCTTATTGGTTAGACATGGCTCCCACTTGAAACTAAATGTAATAATATTGCTGGTTAACTGGATAATTATGCTGAACGTACTGTGGGTTGGAGTCCTTATAATTTCCGGTAATATTCATTCCGCCTCACGAAAGACTATCAAGTCTTGGAAGAGATATGAAAGTTGGGGTAATTCGTTTGAGAATCGAGTTATGCGTAAATTCATTAGGTCATGCCACCCATTACATATTGGGTATGGCAAGACGTTCGTCATTAAGAATCTCACATTACTTAAGTCCTACAAGGGTGTAAGTCGCGGCACTTTCCGCACATTGTTAATGACAAAGTAGGAGGCGTTATAAATTCTCAATATTATAAATGCATATTTAATTTAACGATAGTTACCAGCTGTTTATGCATAGATGCCTTTATTCATGAATTATTATAAATTGAACACTTAAATAAATGTTAATCTTGAAGTACTATAAATGTGGCAAATTACTTGTATTGAATCGATTCAGGCATAGACATAACATGTACAAAAACTTCAGATTTTCAAAAATACTTTATTCCAAGAATCACTTTATTTTATATCCACGTTCATTATTGCATTATTTGTTCATAAACTTTATTTTATCACTGCATTGCATTGATAATATAACATTTTTTGCTTTTAATTGACGAGTGGAGTAAGCAACAAAAATACATCTTTGGGTTACTAACATTATACTTGGTAAGACCAGTCATCGCCTTAACTTTGGATTTATGATAATAGAATCAACTATGTAGTTCAACAATTTTTCTGTCTAGTTGACCCTTATATCAATGATACCCATTTTTCCAACCGGCAAATATGTTTCCAACCGGTAAACCGGACCATAAAAAGGAGCAACATTGATATTCCTCAAAGAGGGACAATATTGCAATCCCGTTCCAATGATTAGAGTATTCGCGCCTAGAAACATAGAAATAAATACTCCAGCAAGTGTTGTTACCGCCGCTTTGCTGTCAAAACAAAAAACTGTTTGCAACACTATGAAGTTCTCTTTGTACAAGGCAATATATTTAGCAGTTGGTGAACACAAAACAAGAGCTTTCAATACTTCTATTCCATCCAAACCTTCCATTAAAGCGGCAATACTCAATGCTCGGTAACTTATAGTAAAAACCTGAGTAATGTATGCTAGACAAATGTATCGACATAATTTAAACGTTATATTTCTATCAACTTATTCAAAGTATTTTCAAATGACTATAACCGGGTCCAGGTTACAGTTGACAATTATAAATGAAGAGGTTCTTCCTACAATCATAAGAAATATAATGCTCTCCATAACCAGGGTAGCACAAAAGCTTTTTGAAAAACTTTGACCTGCAAGAAAAAAATCATAATTTTATGGAATTCCAATTTAGCTAAAATATTAACCAATAATTTAAGTATGTACTGCATTTTGATAACCATTTCGAATTTTTCATAGCACCAGTTTACTGCTACACAAATTTCGTTTCCGTCAATACACTGTAGGGGTAAAAAGCGTTGTGTATGGGCTTTTCCCTCTACTAACGTGCAATCGATGATTATTGTCGAGTATGAGAATCAATCATATAACACAGTGCAATAATAAATAGTACGCAACATGATCTGACGATATTTTATTTAGTAAATAGTAAAAAGTATAGTTTTTATTCTGAGGTAAATATTCTTGCAATATTATGGACTTGTGAATGAATGACTTGAAGTTTAGAAATGACTAAAGAAACTTAAAGAAAGAAATACTCTTAATCTATTGATGATTAGGTTTGAGCTCTCACCTTTACAACATCAGAAAAAGATTGATTTGTAAAGTTT
>JAQIXX010004385.1:0-16416 GCA_034700605.1 Willowsia nigromaculata
TTCCACAGAAGACGGATTTTATTTATAGGAAAAAATCATGAGAAATTCAGGATCCTTAGGTAGTAGTAATGTTGGTAATATATTTTGTTTTCAAAGGAGAGTGGTTAGATTGGTACTTTTTTCGTAGATGTTTTCTTCTCAGTTGCTTATTTAGATGCTTTTGATTTTAAAGTTGGAAGTTGGGAAAAATAGTAAAAAAGGGCGGGGTGATGTAGATGTTCTTAGATAATGGATTTGTAGTGTCTTTTGAGCGATTTTTTGCATTCTCGTGGGAAAATTGGTTAGATGTAAGAAATAATGATTGTGTACAAGTGTATTTAATGTGAGAGATGGATATTGCAATAAAACTAAAACTTTGCAGAAAAGGCAAATATTGGTTTTTGGAAAAGAATTTGGCGTTGTCCATTGATATCACTCACGTTTCCACGATTCATGAAAGGACAGATCAGTAAGCTTGATAGCCTTCCAAATTGAAATCTCAAATCAGAATGTGGTAATCTGACTTAAAATTTATTTATTGGCAGATTTTAAGTCTTATTCTATCATTTACTCCAATTACTCCATATTGTAGAAAATACTTAGTTTTCCATGAAATAAACATGCTATATACTACACTTGCTACTATCGGTCTAAATTATTTTATTACTTGATGTATTGATTGTGCTTTTAACAAACATACTATTATTACGTATCAAACAAATACTACTCATACTGCATACTGCTATCGAAAAGTATACACGAAAAAACACGTATTTGCTAAACTTTGAGAAACCCGTTTCCCAAAAAATCTACATTAAAGACAATCTGTCTTATTTTGCCCCTGGGACCTTTCCCACAATTCATTCATCATAACCTAACAACCAGACTAACATATCGAAAGCTTATCAAAAGTCGTCATTTTGACAGATTTTCTAGATGAATTGACAGAAACTCTGCTTCTGCTCAACACAATCCAAACATACCATTCATCCATTCATGTATTCTTGTATGTTTTGACGCATCTTTCGGTACACAGACCGTTTTTTCTCTCACAAAACCATCCATTTACATCGGCCATCGCTCTATTTGGTTTTCTCCTCCTGATCATTACTTGTTTTCTCCTTTTATTTCAGTCTACTCTTATGCCATAAAAATCTATAATTGCAATAAACCATATTTGTTTACATGTTAAAGGAAAAATCATGTAATGTCATGATTGCCCCCATATAAAAAATCTGTGCACTATTTTTCTCTTTCCATCTTTTTTAAAAGGCTGTAGTAAAAGTTTGAACAAACTTGTTATACAATATTTCGTGCAAAAACCCTCATCATTCATCTCACAAGAAAACCCCAAGCTAAAGCCACACACAGTATATTTGCTATAGGTGAAAATTTACAGTCATGATTTTTTATGATGTGTTGTGCATCTCTCTCTTTCTCTTGTCGACTTGTCTAGAAATTTTTTTTCTTCCCATGTCTTTTACTGATGGTAGGTGTCCATTTCAATTTTGTGGGTTATTAAATCATCATAATTGCTCCTACCTGTTTCGCTAACCTTCGCTCACGTAATTTTCAATAAATTCTAAAGATTTTCTCAGTTTTTGGTCATGTCCGTCACGAAATGTTCAAACTTGGGGAAAACTACGCAGAGATGTGCATGTACATTTTCATTGAGAAAAGTTTCAAAGCTGGTCTCTTGCGATCTAACTAGTTGGTTCTCTTTTTTTGGCGGAGGAGCCCATCTGCAAAAATAAATTGGTAATCAGAGGTCTCCACTAATTTTTTAAAAGAAAGAACATCTATTTTTCTTTAAAAAAAATGAGTAATGATGAAAAAAATTGAAATGTACGTGTTGGTATTAAGGGAAGATGGACACATGGTGATGAGAAATATTATCCTTTTGGTTTTCACTCTGTGACTGGCTAGATGGCTAATAAAAACGGGCAAATCTGTTGCTTCTGAGTTACACGCTCGTCAATTTAATGACTTTATATATAACCAGCTATATAACTCTTCTTTTAAATGCAATAATAACAATATTTTTTAATGTTTTTCTCTCGTTCTACATTGTTTTCTAGTTTTTTTCTTCGTTTTCCCCATAACCATTTGTTTTTCTCCACTAGTGTCATTTTATTTGCTTTTTCTCCCCATGAACTAAAGAGAGGCGATTTTCCGAGAAAACAATGCAGCAGTAAAAATGAATGCAAACACGGTCATAATCATAACTTGTTATAGTTTTTTTCGCTATATGAACAACATAATCCATAACACTTCATTTTAGAGGATATAAACCGAGAGAAATGACATGCTGCTTGTCGGATATGCATAAAATGGGCAGTCGGTGGTATCCTGGTGGCAGGGATTGATTTGAGTTGATGGGCAAACTGATGTGTACAGATGTTCTTGTTTTTTCTTCGAGAGAGGAAACGAACCAAGAACCGGTGAGAAAAAAAATTGGCTGAAAGACAAGAGCAACTTATTATTATTATTTGGATGGAAGCTTGCAAGCAGCAGTTTGTAGTACCTCCTATCAATCTTAAAGAGAAAAAAAGGGAATTTTATGTGGAAAAAGGAACAAATGAAATATGCAAATTAGTGGTGACTTCTTCTCTTGTGATCTTCAGTGTCACCGATACAAAAAACACCCGAGATGAGTTTTTACCCCTAACCGCTTCTTAGTTTACTGTGGATGCATCCAACATGCTCTTTTTTATTTTACGGCAGGGAAGATATCACCTTGCTACTTTAGAGAGGTTGCTTTGCACCACATGTGTTCCTCGCCTGTAACAAGCTACTTGACTTGAGAGAATGATTTTCAGAGAAAATATATGTATCTCTTGTTTCTCTGGTCAGTGGTCACTTTTCATTTCATCTTTGCATGGTGACCACTAGAAGTGGATGGGATAACAGTTGGAGTACCTTACTATCAAATGATGTGACTGAGCAAGCTCATCAGAATTTTTTTTTTCAAGGTTTGCACTATGAGCTCGTTAAAATTGATTCCATTTGAAAATGAAATAAATCTCGAGTTCTTTACTTGAGGAAAAAATTTATTCTGCTCGGGTCTGATTTACGGGCTGATATGAAACAAGTTAGCTGACTGGTCAAAGTGGTCACATTCCATTGGCCTGTTAATTGCTCACTTTCATCTCTTAATTTTCCCCGGCCAAGGAGAACTCATGATCATCTTCATGATCACAGTTTGGTCAACAAGATCGTAAAAATCTGAAAATGTATTGTAAGTGGCAATTATTACAAGAGAGAGCGAGTATATAGACAGAGTACTCTCTTATGGGCAATTGTTGTTCGTGTGTTGATGATCATCATGACGATGATCGCCAGTACAGTAGCAGAATCCGCACCTTATCGTAAAATTCCGAATATTTTTTTTTGCGTTCATGAAAGAAAAGCAATAACAATGACATAATCATAGTGGTAACGACAACAATGTGTATTGTCTCTTATTTTTTTCTGGTGGTCATTACTACCAGGTATTTATTGCATTGTTGCATTATCATAATGTCACATTATCACAATGATCATGAGACAGAGAGAGAAGGTGATAAAAAGTGGAAACTCGCTTTTTGTTGGGTTGGGTCGGAATTATTTTTTGGCTACTTGAAATCCAACCTGGTATTTTACCGGTATATAATAAATTTAATTTAATTAGGTTTAATGAGTGACTCATTCATATTTTTATCTAATGTATTTTTATGCTTGATTTTTTTATAGGAAAAGCCACACAAGTGCGAAATCTGCTCGAAAACTTTCCCCACTCCAGGCGACCTCAAAAGTCATGGCTACGTCCATTCAGGAACGTGGCCCTTCCGGTGTCCGGTTTGCAAGCGGGGATTCAGCAAGCACACAAATCTCAAAAATCATTTATTCCTCCACACAGGTGAGTATTTAAACCAATCATATTTAAATGATTCATAAATGTACCTGTATACCTACATATTATCCATATCCATTCATTCGCATGAAAAATATATAAGTCACGTAGGAACTCCTCTACCGTGGGATCCTTCTCATTATCAGAATGATCTTGATCGTCCAATATGGCATATTTCTCCACTCACTCTCATTTATCGATTCAACAGATTAGAATTTCAGATGAGCTTTTTATATGAATATAGCTGTACCTCTAGAAATTATTATTACATGAACATGACGAGATGATTCTTTTTCTGTTATCTGATGGATGGGTGGTCCATTTTTACAAAGAAAAAAAATCATCTAATAGCCTTTTACTCATGTGCTGGCCTGTCCATCTAGAAAACATGACGGCGGGCAATCATAAATGAACAAGTTGGTTCAGTAGCTTTTCTCTTTTCTTGCTACTGCTTCTGCTCTTTTGAGAAATTATAATATGCCTCTAATGCCTATATATCCGTCTGCGTAATATATGCCCAATCAAGATTATTAGCCAGTCAAAAGATGGACTTGGACAGGAGCATCAGCAGGATCACAAGATTTTGATTGACTTGAGCCCAAAAAATTTTCATACATGAAGAGAGAGAGAAAATGTTGAGATGATGATGACGGGAATGATTGCTCGAGAAAATATTATTATGGGAAAGGTGGCTGCTGATTTTGATTTTTTTGGTGTGGTGATTGCTCCTGCCTCTGAGCAATACCGTCATTAAATGAGGAGGAAACACAGGAGAGAGAAAAATTATTGTCTACTGGGTTGTTATTATGATGATGAAAATTATGCATGCATGTGTAATGATCATTATTAAATTGGTGTGTTGTTTTAAATGCGATAAGGGTAATCGATATTCATAGAGAGTATCGAGTGACCTGTTTAATAAGGAGTTAGTGAGAGATAGAGAGAGAGGAGTAAAGATCGCAAAAGGAAGAGAATGGATGGTGAAGCAACAGGTGGATTTTTTTAGGTATTCTTATGGCGGAGGAGATCTCTGATCGATGGTGATCGTTTTAGACAAGGGAGTATTGTTATCTCTTTTTGCCCCTTATGGAAATATGATTATTGGTTGGTGTTCCTCATGTTCTTTATGAGGAGATAAGAAATCTCGTAGATATATGAATGGGAGGAGAGGAAGAAGGAGACCGAAAATATCTCTGTGTGAATGATGTGGTTTATTGTCGTGTTTAACTGTCAGCGTAATTGTGATTCTGTGAAAAGAGATGATACAATTTGATAAGGGAATAAGAGAGCACAAGGGATGGTTTTGAGGTGGTAGTTTAATTCGTCTACTATACAATTAATGGTTACATAAAGAGTTAAATCAGTTGCTGGGCTTGTATTGTTTATTCAATTGCAAATGGGGTCCTGTAAACGTAATTCCTTGGTCATTTACATCTTTTGAGATGAATTTGCTAAAAATGTGTTAAGTACCTACCTAATATGTCAGATTTTTTAAGTCCAGATTTCCAAGTAGAACATACACCTTGTTGACTTGACATATCACATCGATAACGATAATTTTTATAGGTAGACATTATGGGTGTGGTGGTAACTATGGCGATATTATTGTTTAAGATTAAGATTACAAGCGGATCATTATTACTGCTTGCTGCTTAAGAATGCAGTGGTCAGCCAACGGTAGTGTACACATTATTCTCTTCATCCCTTGCCTAAATTGGGCATATGGATCAACAAGCGACGAATCACCAAACAAAATACCGAGAACTAAACATGAATGATTTATGATTGATCATGATCTCGAGTCATCGCTCACAACAATGATTAAATGACCATTACACTGAATTCCAAATCTATTTCGCAATACAAGATTGCCAGTTGGCAAGCCAACAGAATACTAAATATTATGCAGGCTGTCATTATAACAAGTACTATTTCAAGTTTTTTCAACCGTTTTTCCAGGAATTGTTTTTGCATATTTGCATGTCACAAGAATATTTCACGGATGAAGCATCATCCTCTACATGTCCTCTCTATTTTAATGTTTAGGGTGCCCACTCACCCATTCGTAATGCTATACTTAACCCTTTCTTTTATTCAATTCACCCCGTATCATCCCCTCCTCCACAAAAAGCCTCTATCGTATTAACACCCCGTATAACATTCTATTGTTGACTTTACAACTTCTTGACAGAAGAACCTGAAGCCAAAGATACACTTCATATTTCAAGCTATCATGACACAATGATACACTTTCTTACCGGCTTATCTGACGTTTCAAAAAACGGTGGCCGTCACATGTCGTTTTTTCTCTTTTTCTTGCTCCCTTCACCCTCCATAAAAATGTATATCGTGCCATGTGTGAAGCGGAAGGATGAGCAAGACGGTTAAGCTTAAAGACAGAAAAAATGCTACTTGTTCTCATCTTAAAAAAGCACCCTCTCTTCTCAACCCTTTCTCTTTCCGCTTATTCATGTGCACCCAAGACAGATGAATAAAAATAATAAGCTGTGTATAAAAAATAGGAAAAGAATTGTGGGGCACGCACACACACACATCATCACAAGAGTATATCACATGAGATGGTATAATAGCATGATAATGAAATTACTCGGTGTAATAATATCATATTATTATTTTCCGTCTGCTTGCTGCTCCTCGTTTCATCCTTTCTTCTTGATCACGGAAAAAAATTTAACGTAATGCACGAAAGATGGGAGAGAGTATCATCATCATATTTTGGTTATGTAGCTGGAGGTAAAGTAGCTACTTAATTTATTTTCCGTGCACTGGTCGTCATCTAAAAAAAAACAAGGCTGCTAGTTAAAGAAGAATGGATAATTTAATGATAAATAACAAGCAGTAGGAGAAAAAAGGAACTTTATGGAAATAAGCGTATATATCTATTTACAAAAAGTTTGGTGCCATATCAAATCAAATATATGTTTTCTGGCTAGCCAGGCCAGGCCGGTGATCGGTTCCGTATGGCAACTGTTGTAAAAATTATCGGAAATAATGATCAGTGATCACCCAACAGTAGTGGAGTCACCCTAATCCAATATGTGCTTCCGAACAAGCTAATATTTTCACCAAGAATGTCCGACCACAAATACGTGGGCCATGCCAGCAGAATTTTTTTTCACAGAGTTCGTGATCGTGGCCACTTGATTACCTCGAGAAAATGAATATTTTTGTGGTCCACACTTAATTCGATGGTGTGGCTTGGCTAGTGTGGTATATCATGATATTATCATTACCTTGTTTGAACTTTTACGCATCTCCTCTCTCTCCCATATTGTTTCCTTCCGTATCATCATCGGATTAAAAAAATGATCATGATGACTTTAGAGAAAGACGAGATGAGGAAAAAAACACACTATTATTACCACATCATCATCATCTCCTGAAGATCACGACAATGCCAGAAAAAAAAGTGAATCACGACTTTTCATGTAATTTTTTTTCTGCTCCTACAACAGAAGCTGCTTCTGGACATAACCATAAGATTACTTTTGAGCATTGCTCTGCTGACCTGTAGAGATCACCTCGTTTAAAAAAATATTTCCTGGGATCATGTAAAATAGCCGGTGCAACAATGAAACGAACAGTTGCAGTCCACCAGAAAGAACGTTTTTTGGTTGTTGGGTTGTTGTCCAGTTTTTTAGGAGAGCACGCATATCCTCTGATTATTTATGCATGGGTCATATCAGAATGTGATGAGGAGGAAGATGGGAGTAAATGAGCCGGAGGAAACATATAAATGTGGAGTTGCACCTGAGAAGCTTACTGGATCGAAAAGAATTAGAAATTCGAAGCATGAAACAACAGCCAGAAAGATCGCGTTTATGGGAGATTAGAAGATGAGAAAAGAAGAAGAACAAGATGAAAGAATTCTTATTAGCTGTTTTTACTGGCTTCTGTGTAAAAAGAAATTGTACCGCGCGGCTGGATAATATTTTCTGGTTTCAATATCGCTTCCAGTTTTTTTCTCTTCCAGAAAAATTGATGCAAATGGAGTGGAAAAACGAAGGTTGAGAAATAAAGTAGCATGTTGCTCTCGAAAAAAAAGCTGATAAGATTAAAGCAGGGAAATAATGAGAATGAAAGTTTTGTGATAAGTGTTTACAGAGGTGACATAAAAACGAGAGCAGAATCCGAAGCTTTGGTTTTACGTGACAGTCTTGAAAAAAACATTTTAATAAGCTTTGGGAGTAGTGGACAAATCCATGTCGAAGATCTGGGTTCTCTCTGTCCCGCCAACAATGGAAGGTTTATTTTCTGGTGTCTGATTACCTTATTCATTATGCATGCAACGCATATGGCAAGAAAAATGCCTTGACTCTTACTTGACCATTGTCCAGTAAAGTGTCCGACAGAAAGTAAGAGGCTTTTTCTTCTTCTCTCTGAGCTTTAATTAGGCCATTATTCAGGAAAACAAGAGAATCTGCTCTTATTGTTTTTTTCCTTCCTCCTTCAGCAGCCCAACAAAGGAAAAAGCTTGTTTTGATGTTTGTGGTGCGTTTTTATGAGTGGAGAGGGTGAATGTGTTTTACGCATTCCATTCATTATTGTTTTGTGGTCTGCTTTCTGATAGTCTTCGTTTGCCTTTGTTCTCTTGGTCCAGTACCACTTGTTTTATAGCTATTTACTTTACTACTGCGCGTTTTTTTATTCAGTTGCTCCCATTGCTCGAAAAAGGGTTTACAGATGAAAACAAGAGATTACTCTTTACTGCTTCTGCAGTTGTGGTTTTCTCCAAGATGTTAAGGGTTGCGTCAATACACACCTTTTTTCTCTTTGGGGCTATCATCGTACTTTACCGCTTATATAGGGAGCCATATATCTCGGTTAGGTATTGATTATATTGGTATTTCTGTTTGGAGATGAGTGTAATTTAAAATGAAGCAGTTCGATGTTGTTCAGACGCGACTACCAACTACTGTTTAGCATATTATGGAGATGGAAAAGGGTTATGACCAGACAGAAGAAAATGCATTTTTGCTTGGACTACCTGTTTTGAAACTTTTGGAGTCATTTGTATATATCATTATTAGAGAGCATGTTGGATTTTCCTGCATTTTTTATTCGCACAAATTCTTTTGGTGTTCATTTTGGAACTGTCATGCATATAGGCTTGAAACGCAAAACTGACAACTGAACAAGCTTTAATTCAGTTGTGATTCTAATGAACCTCATTTCATGACAAAAAAATCATAAGGACTTAAGTGAATGTACCAAACTATTCCACATTGTATAGTACATTAATAGTCGATACTTTAAATGTTCAACACATATAATTCCGGTCTCAGTTAGTTTTCTTCAGCGTTAACCAATATTTTTACTATCAGTCCAGTACCAAATCTATTTCGTGGGAAATGCTTCTTCTAATTTGAAAGATCTAAACGGCAACTAATATGCTCAATAAGGTAAATAAGTCCTAAAATGATCAAAAATCATTTTACTTTTGTTTCAATGTATTGAAATACCCTAACGTAATCCAATAACGTTCGAAATGAAAAATCACATATTTTAGCATTATATTCCATTTTTTCTTGTTTGCCTTGCTCATTTCAGCATTCGATCTTGTACTGCTGATTTCTTAAAGTCTGTGCTCGACTACACAGTATTATGGTAATGGAATCGTCGAGTAGTTCACCAACAAAACAATATATTACCAAAGTTATATCAAGTGCAGCCATACATGCATATTAAGAAATGCTTAATAATAATGTATTATGAATATTTATAATCTTCATTTCTTCTGCTCTCCTTATCTTCTCCTCCTGTCTTGTCTCTTTTTCATGTTACATATTCCTTCATATTATATTTTTTGCTTTGCTCCTTTCTCTTCTCTCTGAGAAGAAATAATTGACTGGAAGGATTTTTCTAAAAACCGGTTTCCGATGGACGTGATCTCTCGCTCTTCATCATTGCCAGCTCCTGTGCACTGCTTCTGCTACTTTGCGATCATCTCTCTCGATTATGATCCTTATGCCACTATACTTTCCTATTGTTACCCATAATAATCATATATTTTCCTCAAATCTACGTATCAATCGTCTCAAGGCATTTTAATAATCAGTTTTTCTATATTTTTGGACGTTGATCAAGAAAAACTACACATAAAAGGCCCAAACCCTTTCCCAAACTGTCCCTAAGGAAATACACAGGGCGTTCAAACATTTTCCCCTCCAAACTTCGTATGAACTACTTTATATAAAAAATGCGTCTGAAAATCTTCAGGGTACATTACTGCTCATCTTATATTTTCCTTACAATTTGGGTATCAAATCAGTTCTCAGTAAGCGTACGTCTCCTCACCCAAAATATATCGTTTGAGCCCATCCTTAAACTATTTCATGGCTTCTGTTTTTAGAAGATGAACAGAGAAAATTATAGAAAATTATTACTTTTAATCATGCAAGTATGCATACCAAGAAAGATCAAAATAGGCCTTGAGCATATCATCATATCTGATGCATATGGTCTACAATATATTCTGAGAAAATATGAAAAAAGGGTTAAAGCCATAGCTCCCTTTTTTAAGTTCATTAAATAAATCAGCACAAGTCAACCCGGCTACCTGACTTTTTAAAGGAATTCTTCCGCACAGGTTGTTTTAGGGATTTAGAATCCACCCTTTGGTATTTTTTATAATTTTTACGGGACATGTGCTTCGTAGGTAAAAGTAAAAGGCGTAATGTTGGAAGCTGAAATATAAAAAGAGCTTGTGTCCCTTCTTCAGACAGAGAGATAATTTGCATAATGAAATAAAACAGAGAATTGTGTTGTTTTTTAAGGGATATTTTAAATGAGATGGGTATGATGACTTTTGTTGCTTGTTCAAAAACTCATAAAGTTTTCTTTGAATGTTCACTTCACCTCTCTGTTTGAAAGCTGTAGAGAGAAATGATGACTTGTGGCCATTCTCAAACTGTTGCTTTGTTTATGTCTATCCGAAAATGTTCCATATTTCCAAGGGTCAATCTCATGATAATATTATATTTTTTGTTTTGTGGAAAAAAGTTGTCTTGTTTAATGGGTGGATCCTGACATTTTACTTTGCTGCTACTGTTTTGTAGCGGTGGGATACATACAGACATTATGATTATTACTGTGACTGCAGAGCCGACAGAATATCAGAATCAGAAGCGTCGTTTTGCTGCTGATGTTGTAACTTGAATTTGTTCACACGCCCAGTAGTAGTGGCCTACACAGAAAGTTTGAGAGTTGCTGTGAGTTTTTGTAAAGAAAGGAAAAGTCAAAATGTAGGAAGTCGATTGACCACTACAACCCCTGCAGAGTGAATATTGGCTTGTTTGGGAAGAAAGATAAAAAAAATAAAGTAAGATGTTCATGTTTTTTGCCTATTAAATTGCTCATGAAGAAGGCACTGGACACTCCTCGTGTCATGACATGGTGACATCACCAAACTTTCATAAAAGAGGGGTATGCAGGTAGATAAGAACAAATTGAGACGCAGAAAAGACGGAATTAAAAGGATTTTTAAGAAATAGTATTATTGTATACAGTACAAAAAGAATGATACGGTTAATATTTGCAAGCAGAAGTCCTTGTCATGTATTCGTACTGGCGTATCAATTTATTCAAGTGTTACAAGTGTATCTACGGTGATAAAATTCTTACAAATAACGATAACAATAAAAGCGTCGCCGAAACGCAATCCAACATAATTGACAAATTTTATTTTTATTTTTCTGTTTATTTAGGAAACAAGCCACATGCCTGTCACATTTGCCCCAAGAGATTTGCCCTTGCCTGCAATCTGCGCGCCCACCTGAAAACGCACCAGGACGATGAAGGGCTTGGAATCGGAAGTCTCGATCATTTAGATAATATGGACAGCACTTCAAGTCCCCTCGAGGAAGACAGTGAGTTGCTCATGAATGAGGAGCTTGACCAGAATGAGCTTACGGAAGGGGAAGAGGAACAAGATACGGGCATCATGATGGGTGCGTAGAGATGTGAAGGAATGGAGAATGATTCCAGTGTGAAGACGATGATGCCGGGGTGACTTCAGAATTCAGGCATTTGGACATTATTAGGTTTTTGTGCTATGGCTTTACAAGAAAATGGATTTGACGCTTAGAAATAATCACGGTGCCTTTTTCTACGCGCACACACGCAACAAAAATTTGTAAAAAATACATATCAAGCAATATTATTACTCATTCGTGTAAATACCAGAATGCCTTATGAATATCAAATGGCTATTCTCGATAAAAACAATTTTGTGTTCGTTAATTTATAGATTTACAAACATTAGACATAAGCCTTTTGCAATATCGTTAATTATTTAAGTGGTAGTGAGTAATTTTAATTACTATTTAGAATGTTTGCCTTGGCAACATATTAATTGTCAAATTATCGTGAAACCTTTGAGTGTACAGACAAACAAGTAGACTTTTTTTTAGCGGATTGCATTAATATATGCAATTGAAATCAGACGAGTTTTTAAGCGAGCTTACAAGCAATAATTTCACATGAAGATGAGTTACGATAGGATGGCTCAATAAAACAATTATTAATGCGTTTGCTGCAGCCAAGGCTACAGAAACCTTCAAAAATGATTGTTTGTGTAAATAAACGAATTAGCTTTAAATCTATTTATTACGAAGAGAAAATCTTTGACCAAAAATGTCGCATTCTCAAAAGATTTACTACCCGTTTTGCTCAATTTTTATAGAAACGAAGACGATGTCGTGCTCTTATACTTAACTTTACAAAATGATATTAGCTTTAGAGATTAATTTAGGTTAGCTGTCCAGTTGAATTAAAACAATTTACTTTATGTTATGTTAGGTTACAATGTACATACATGCACATTTATAATCATTTATCATTATTTTGTGTGTGTCTGTAACTTATGAAAAAAAATGTGAAGCCCTGTGTCAAAATAATGTTAAGTTTTAACTATTTGAATAGTTAGTGTCCTTCCACTGAATGAAACCATACACCAGTTTGATATTATTCCAAATTTTTTTCTGCATTGGTTTAACATTTGAGTTGAAGTTGTTCACAATTTCTGGAATGAAGATCAATGAGAATATTTAAAGGAAATCGCTTTAAAGTTAGCTATAAGTTAAATTCGTTATTGAATTCTTAGTTGATTAATAGTTGTGTTTTATTGAATGCTGATTGTAAGCATTGTTGTTGTATTATTTTGTAAAGCAAATTTTTATTTCTGTTCATTGTTGTTCATTGTTGTTGTAAGTTATTTTAAGATTATATAGAGAGGGGTAACGAAAAACACGGTAAAATATATTGCTGTACTTGTAACTATACTACAATATCTCATATTATTTTAAATCCTCGTAACGTCTTTCGATACCCATAGAGCTCAGACTTTAAAAAAACTGAATGAAACTTTAACGACAGAGAAAATAGCTTTAATACATTCAAAGTAACTGAAAACGGTGGGATGAATTTGTCAGACTATTGCAAATACATATCATTAAGACTTATCTTTCTATACAGACTTGAAATCGTCAAGAATAAAAAACTTTGTCTTCCAAATATTTTGTGAACATTATGCAATCACTTATCAAATTTGCTCGTTTTACTCATTCTCAAGAAACCGTTTAAGTCACCAAAACTCTTACAATTTTTAATGCTATTATTTTAATACTATGTTGGTAATTTTATTTCTGAATTTTAAGTACTAACTGTTAATGAAACTGATTGGTGTTCACGAACAAGTTAAGAGATTCATTTAAAGGTTGGTAAAGAAGTAACTTAAAGTATTGGTTTGGAAATCTCATTGTTGCAAATATTTTACATGAAAGTTCTCAGATTTGTTCAATGCAACCAGACATTTTTACAATTTTCTTTAATACTTAGATTTTTCTATTTGTTTTCTCTTTTTAAGTGCAGAAGGTCGTCGTTTGAAAAATATTTCTAATTTATAGAAACAAGAAAATGTACAAAGTTACATTTTATGAAAACTGTAAGATGAGCTTGTTAGGAGACAGGAAAAGAGTAATTAGTTGTATAGAATCAGATTGTGTTTAAATATGATGTTAAAACTCTATTGTAATTGCATAGCAATAAAACTGAACTACTCTTAAATGAAACGTTGTTTAATGATGGTATTTTGTTCATTTTCATTTTGGGCTCTTTCAACAAATATTAATAGCATAAACGGATTCATACGACATAAATTTCGATAATAATGCCAATTCAATAGAAACAGAGCTTTTTGAAGATCTACACATACTATGCATAGACATTCAATAGAAAAAGATGATGATGACCGATGGCCATAGAAACTGCATTAATATATTGAGTAATTAGTAGTAAATTTTAAATTTTGATAGCTCATAGATATTTAAACAAAGATGACTCTTTGCAATAAATAACAACATATACACCAAGTTTGTAACGTTGCATATTTTAAGAGGATGCAAAATTTTTTCTGTGATTCATTTGATTTATAATTATAACTACTTTCTAAACAAACTTTTCGAGAGTCATACACAACATGAGCCAACATAATGAGCCAACAACAACAGCATATATTTTCTTCTTACAAGGTATTATAGTTCAATAACGAATGACAGACAGGCATTGCTATGATGGTGGGGGAACACTAAAATTTATTTTCCAGAAAGAAACAAATGCTTGACACAACTACCTAATTATTTTGGGTCGAGTAGCTCAAAAGTTTGTTCACTTATTACGGCAAAACATATTGCATTACAATAATAGATATGCAATGAGAAAAATATTATGTATGACAAAATTAAAAGATGAACTACCAAAATGAATGCCTTTTGTGTATTTGCTAACGTGAATATTAAATGCTCACCTGTAGTGTTTATCGCAATGCTGTTTTTTCTTTCATGTCACGAATGTTTCTGGAAACGAGAGATCATACAGGTAAAATACGCATGAAAAAATGGAAGTAAACTTTCCGGCAATTGATTATTTCTAAAAGAGAACGCAGTCCATCTTATGCTTATGCATTCAATGTGCTTACCGTATTTTCTCTGATAATGCCCTATATTATTCTGATAGTACCCCTTCTCCAACAATGGCTCCCTACTCAAAACGCTAGGAATGGATTGATTCTTTACCCAACAATTTGGAGAAAGTTTCATTTTATCCATCATTCAAAACATCATTAGAAATATTTCAACTTTCAACCATTTTTGTCCTTAAAAGATCAATTGTGCACATTGGGGGTTTCATGATTCTGACTGAAAGTATGCATATAAATTTTTATGCAGAAGTTATTATTGGAACATATACGGTTTGTATGTGGTAAATGAAATCTTTGGAATATACTATATGTTTTTTCTCACTTTATGATGAAGCTACTGTAGTGTTTAAAATATGTGCATAGCATGTAATATCTGTGTCTATAGGTGAACTGTTCAGAGGGACGTAGAAATCCATAAATTTTTAAGAATGTGGAACTTTTTATATTCAAGGAAGTAGTGACACAACAAAAATTTTGTGCAAATGGTGCTAAGCAGTTGTATGGATGAGTCCATCACAATCAGAGGCTGCGGAACGTATTTTGGCTTGTAGGGGACCAATAATCCAGGAGGAGGGGTAAACAGGTTCTATTTTCTTAAAACCGACTTCACAGGTTGACTGATGCACATTGAACCACTAGCGTTTACAGAACTTGACCCCGGAGGGGGCAAAAAAATTCACTAATTATATAAAAATCAGGCATTTTCTACATGTTCAGAAAAATATGTCTATTTTGATGACATTTTGATTATTTTAAACCCAGTTTAGCCAGTTTAGCATATTTTGGTGCCTCATGCTATTTTGAAGCATTTTTCATGAAAAATAAGACATTTCAAGCGATTCTGAGACATTTTGAACAAAATCTGAGACATTTTGAACAAAATCTGAGACATTTTGAACAAAATCTGAGACATTTTGAACACAATCTGACACATTGAATGAAGTCTGAGAACTTTTGAATGAAATCTGAGATTTTTTAAGAAATTTGAGACGTTTTGAAGAAAACTTGAGGCATTTGAAGGAAATCTGAGTATTTTGGAAAAAAAAATTTGGGAACCTTGAAGGAAATCTGAGCATTTTGAAAGAAAATTTGAGACGTTTTAAACAAATTTGAGACATTTTAAGCAAATTTGAGACATTTTAAACAAAATTTGAGATAATTTGAAAAAAATCTTGGATATTTTGAAAGAAATCGGACATATGAAATAAATTAGAGATAGTTTGAAGGAAATCTGAGATACTTTGAAGAAAGCTTGAAATTTTCGGAAGAAAATTTGAGATATTTGAGAATTACAGATTATTGAGAACCATAAATTTGAGAGATATACAAGTTCTCTCAAGAATATTAAAGGATCAAAGAAAAATTTTCAGGTTTGGATAATTTCTAAAGTAATTTCTTGAACTTATAACCAGAGTGTAATTGGGAAATGAAACTTCTATTTACATCTATTTAACTTTTTAATTTTTTCATCTTGGGTAAATTCCAGTAGGGGACTAGATACGATTTTCCCCTACTTGAATTTTCCAGTAGGGGACTTGTCCCCCAC
>JAQIXX010004386.1:0-16414 GCA_034700605.1 Willowsia nigromaculata
ACACCAATTTGGTGGCTGCTCTCGCTTGATTGCAAAACTTTCAAGGCGTATATATATATATTTCAATTATATATTCTCCGTTAATTTATTGCTGAAGTTGAGCGCATTTATTGTCTTATTTTAAAAGGGGATCGAGCAACGAGACATGGTTGAAGTCAACCTATTCGTAGTCTAGTTGGTATCAGTGAAACTACTTTTCCCAGGTATGGCAAATTAAGTTAGTGGTATCAAGGCTGGCCAAAGTGGAACAGCAAAGAAAGACTTTATGAAAATTTGGGTTGCTCATAGAAAGGAGAATATCTGTATTCGAGTTCAACTTTGGCAACAAAATATGCAGCAACAATGTACCTAGCTTAGTTTGGGCATTGCCACTTGAAAATATTGTGCTTTCATTCATATTTCCGTGGTCAATTTAAGCATAAAACATGTGCCTAAATTAAAATAATTAAATATAGCCCTTGCAATACGCACTTTGGTTCTTTAAAAATTTACTTTTGAATTGGATAAATTTCACCGTATTACCAATGTCCGTCACAATTCAGGTCCTCAAACCTATTAGAAATGAATATTAGGAAAAATTTATACATAGTTTAATGGCGTTCGAATGTTGGAAGAATGAAAAGCTCCAGACCCACTCAATTAATTGCTTACAAGCTTGAAAATTTTGTAAAATTAAGTAGTTTTGAACAAGATATTTGCAATTTTACTGTTGTTTTATGAGAACAATAATTTTGCTGGATTACGGCGCCATCACTTTAAAAAATTCTAAGACAAGATGCATGCCCGGCATAGACAGTTTTTCCACGATATCTTCGCATTAATCGTTTGCAAAAACTAAGCAGTATATCAAAGAGAATTGTTACAACAGTTGCGGTTGTTTTGATGAATTTGGTTCTCGGTTATATGCTGTTACTGATTGAGTGGGTGGCTTTGAGTTGACTCCCACATAAATGCATTCATAATTCATTTAATTTTCCTCAAACATCATTTGTTACATAATGTAAGAAGATACCGATTACATAAGACGTCGTGTGAATTATATTGTTTTTATCAATGACATTCGTATGACTTTGGCTAACAAACGAAATAACAAAGTAGTAGGCCAAAACCATGAGATATTATTATTTGTCTATAATTGTTTTTAGGATCGGATGTTCCTCGTGTGGAAAAACCAAAACCGACATTATTGTTGTTTTTCATACTGAATATGAATAATAATAAGGAAACCCACTACCTTACATTTTCCACTTGAATGCTCAATAGTAGACGTGAAGGATGCGTGTATAATGGTGGAAAGTTCCAAGAACTTAATTCATAATGATGTGATGTAACGAATGTGGTAGCACATTTGAAGGTCATTTTGTTTATTATTACAAAAATTATTAAATAGGTAAGTTACAACCAAAATCCTGACATCAGGAATTCAAGTAATACTTTCGTGAATTCTTTGGAAGTCTACTTTTTCATCTGAAAGAATGAATATGGACGACCCTGACCTGCACGTTGTAAAAAGCATGTTTCCTTCACCACCAATGATTTTCTGCGCATGAAGCGATGTAAGTTTTGCGATTTCAAAGAAGGTATTACTCTGTTACTCGGAAAACCAATTTATCAAAAGTAACGCATTCCCTTATATGGTTTTTGTTTCATTTAATTCCTTTCATTGAGAAGAAAATTCACGCATTTACAGAACAATGTGAACACACCCGGTTCATTGCAACGTTTAAAGGAGTGAGATAATAAAATTCGCAGGAGTTCTAGAAACGTGAAAATGAGATTGATGCAGAAAACCTTCCACGAGCAAAACTATCATTGTGTTAAATAATGTCATAATGTACATCCAAAGACTTTCCAGAACAAACACAAAAGTTTAAGATGAATTTGTTTATAGTTTTACGTAATCCGTATTTGTGGAATCTTCAATTACAATGTAATTTAGCAATATTATATACCGATTCTATGTAAAAGTTCAATTCATGAATTAAACTAGATTTGTAATTTGGTTTCTTCTAACATAAACGCTAAACTAACTTTCTCTTTTGGTTTTATTAATTCTCAGTTCTTTACAATAGTTCACATTCACCATTAATAACCTATTGTTTAAAGGCTTATTGAAGTGGAGAAAGATCTCTGATGATGTTTCCCTGCAAACCTAATCGTCATTAGACCATAACTAAAACATATTGTAGTCTAAGGATGGAAGTGATGTGCCTGGAATTCGCATTCCAAGGTGAGCATTAATTGGTTTATTATTATTGGATTCAGACAACTAATGTTAGCATCACTGAAGTGTAATCGCATCACTGCATCTGACATCATTCGTCGTTGTTTATGATTATCGTAATATTGTCACATGTCAGATGTTAACACAACTCCAAAAATTATGCATTGGTGGCGAAATGATGAACAAAACTAATTAACGATGTCTGATGAATGACGTTTTCATTTACAAATGCATACTCAATCATAATAGGTCTAAAAATAAAATTGACCCAAATCAAGCATATACTTTACAGCTTGCAAGTCTCTTCCCGTTCATGACATATCACAAAAATTATTAACGCTGATATTCAAGCAGGAAATGTGCGCAGAAACTGTCAGTTTACTTTGAATTACATAACGCTTTCTTAATGTCACTCGGTTAAGTAGTATCTCTGGAGAAAGTCAATCCAACGAAACTTGATAAATAGCTTTTATGAATATAGAAATTTCAAAGAGATCGCGGGTTAGTATTAAATAGAAGAGCTTTCAGGAAAATAGCCTGACATTTTCAAAGGTTAAAAAGTAATTGATAAACAATAAAACTAAAGAATAGATTCCAAAAACAGAATATGTACAGTATTTACATTGTCACATAAACACGTTTATAGTTTATTATTAGAATCACATACGTTAAAACTGCATATGGTGACAGCAAGACATGAACATTATATAATCTGATTTATAAACAGTGATATGCAATGTCTCACAAATTCAGCATTTCAGTTGAAGAGTTCTACTCATTCTGAAACATTACGCTTTATATTTACACATATATTAGACAAGTTGATTGTGGAATCGCAAAGATGACAGAGGTGCCACTCATGATCTCTTACCGGATCTCATCATTTTTCGTACACAATTTTCACTTAAGCTTGACAATATGCTGAAAATTCTTGCGTTCATACTATTTTTCAAAGCTCGTACAAATGAAACTAAACCAATCATCTATTGAAAGTATAATATGAGGTATAAGAACTAATTAAACACCGTTTTTACAGCTCTAGGGAAGCCTGTACTCGTGACGTATACCACAATTCTTTTTTATGCATTTCGTCAGCGATTATTTGAAAAGTGTCTCAAGGTCGTTCCTGTGAACATTTCATGCTCTATTTACAGAATTATTGCTTTCCAAGTAAGCATCAGTAGCTTACACTTTAATATTCGAACAAAGGTTTTGTTGCATTTGCTCTTCTCTCTATATTATCTGTAGAGTTTTATTATCTTGTATGACGATGAGTACAAAACGCCTGGGAAGATGATGATGAAGATGACAGTTTTATTTAGAGATACGCCAGCAGAGGATCATTTGTGACAATTCCAGTATTTTATATATCCAAAAAACTACAGATAGTCATACTATATACATTCCTCTTCAATAAAATTATTTTACTGTCAATTAAAACTTCTTGATGTAATGAACGAAAAAAATTTGAAACGACATGAAACATGATACGGGTTTTAACACAAAATCAACAAAATGTGCAATGTGGAGTAGGACAGGTCACGTTTCTGTACATAAAAACAACCATTACCTTTCTTAATGCCTTCAATGTTAGCTACCAACCTGTCCTACTTTATATACTGGAAATAACAGGAATATTTCTGTATCCTGCAGTTGAACTAGTTCTGGTCATATGCGTAAGTAAATCCTCTCACTCAGATGAAAAGAGAAAACGTCTTCTGTAAGAAAAAAGGGAAAGCTGCGTGAGACGTCATGAAACTAATTGTATGAAATGATAAGGCCACCCAATGAGGATGCCTTGCCTCAAATTAATTACTACTATTGATACAATGATATCATGCAGGCATTAACGTGACCGCAGATTCTTAATGAAATGAAATTGTGTATTAGAATTTCTTGTTTTAACCGGTTTCGGATTTCTAGAATGAGAAGACGCGTTCAATCGTCAATACTCTGAAATGATTTATGATACGACAATATGGTTTGGTATGGTACTGTATCAGATTATTGGAGTCAGAAGCTTATCATTAGAACAATATTCTGCGCTCTCTTCCATAATTCTTGTTATTACAAGGATGTTTTACAAATCATCCATCAAACTGACTCGAAAGTGATAACGTGACTAGTATAACTGTACTGCAGTGAATTCCAAACTGCTGCAAAAAGGAGACTATCACGTGGAAAAAATGCTTTGCTTTAATGATATTTTTTCATTCTTTACATGCCTTCTCACTCTTCTGTTTCAAAAAGTAAAAATCGTATTGATTATTTTCTTACTAGCAGCAATTTTACTTATTGTAACCCCAAGTCACAAAGTCCCAAAAAGTCAAACTTTCTTTGACATTTTGGGATACTTCAATGCTAAATGTATGGAGTCACTATTTGTAAAGTCTGTTTTAAAGATACATTGACCAACGTCAATATTTTTGCGTTACGGAGCTAAATTTCTATTACAAGAGATTAGAGCATCCCAAACTAAACTGTAAGTATTGCCAGTATCACCCTTCCTTCCTTAAGTGTATATGGAGCAGAAGCTGAAAAATAAGAAAAGTAGAGAAAAAGCGCAAACATTTAGCAAACCTAAAGCAGCCTTTTATCGTTTAATTTTCTACTCATTTTTTTCTACCTTTTTCCTTTTCGCTAATGGATGCTACAAGCTAAAAACAATGAAAATTTAGAAATTAAATGTTTCTGATGATCATTCTGATAAATATTTAACAGTAATCCACTTGCGTGATTTTTGGGTATATTTTATTTCTTGATAAATTTACACGCAACTTTCGGCAAATTATTTGTGAAGAATAGCTGAATATACACAACAGATAGTTTTGGGTCTGTAGGGTCATGAATTTGTGGACGTGATCACAGAAAGCAGGTGTAAATAAATTTAATTCTCCAATTAATTATGTGGTTTGAGTGCAGACTCAGACAAAGTTATTCGATCGTCCATTTCCCTAGCAGGTAACATACAATAAATTCAGATTTAATGTGTAGAAAAACAAAAACCCGTTCAAACCAGTTTCAATAATTTTCGGTATACTTATTTGAGTAGATCACGATTCCAATACGGTTAATGATCAAAACTTCTGGTAGTGGAGTGAATCACACCTGTTATTTTTTCGCTTGAATACCGTAATTTTTCTTTGCATCTATATGATTTTACGGTAATATGGGAACTGATGGCAAACATAATAGGATTTACTGAGAAACGCCTCGTTTGAGGGAGAAGGTTTTTTTCTTGAGAAACCCAGTTTCCGGTTTCTGGAACACGAAACCTCTTTCAACCATTCAGTTTATCATTGCGTTGGAAGGTAAAATTTGCAAATTGGATATTCAGTACTTGAAATCAAACGTAAGGTATTTGTGCTTGGATATTTTTGCCTCACTGTCTTACTTACGTCAGTCAAGTGTCATATCATATTCAAAATTTCTCGCTTCATCCGGTTTACCAGAGCTTTCAGAAATTGGTTTCACTTTTATCGAGATTTGAAAGTGTAGCAATATATTTAGGAAAGGAAACTGACTGAAAAGAGATGACATTTTGGGAATACTTTTTTGTTTTAAAGCAAAGTTCAAAGCTATACGATAACAAAGCAATTTTTGAAATATTAACTTTGTGGCATTTAAGAACAAAAGAAAGTATTGTGTTCTATGAATATATGAAAAAATTGACTTACGAATGAGTCTATGCAAAACTGTAAGATCACAGATCACTTACAAAGAGATATTTGTTTCATGAAAATTTACAGATATTTTGTTTTTACTTTCAACTAAGAGTTCATTGACCCATCCATTTTACATTACAACTATTCATACTTATGTAAATGCAAGCTTTCATTGTTGCTTTTTTATCTTCTCACTATCAGTTTATACGGACGTGGAATTTCTTACGCCACTCGGCCGCGGCGCGGCAGGGATTTTCCAGGAATTTTTCAGGTAAGGAGAAAAATCAGGGATTTTTTCCGAAATTTCGTTTTTTTGCACGTCAGGGACGGGAATATTGTCAGGGGTTTTTTGGCGTTTTCAGGGATTTTTCGGTATTTTCAGGGATTTTTTTCGAAATTTCGTTTTTTTGCTCATCAGGGACGGAAAAATTTTCAGGGATTTTGCAAAATTTCAGGGATTTTTAGGAAAATTTCGTTTTTTTGCTCGTCAGGGACGGAAAATTTTTCAGGGATATTTTGGCGAAATTCTATTTTCAGGGATTTTCTGACTAGTAAATTTCAGGGAATAAAATCAGGGAGTCAGGGACGAATGTAAGAAATTCCATGTCCGAGTTTATACATAGGTGAATGGTTGAAAATTCTAATGTTTTAAAGTTATTGATGCTAAAATTCGTTTTCCTGATCTGGTAGGCCCATGACCTACTTGAATTTGCTTGAAAGTTTAAAAAGCTCATGTATACATTACTAGACAAATATTGTAGATCGATTCAGTGTAATTAGAGCACACATACATCCCCCATGAACATCCAAACACTCAAACAATTTGATTTTATAGTATGAATACTTTACTTGCTAACGAGATCATCAGCTTTAATGAATGTGCTCGCTAGACCGCAAAACTTTCACTATGTGAGTTCTTCAAATGTATTGCTTGTTCCTTATAGGTTCACTTTGTTAAAGTTGAGCGCACTCAATCCCTTTTTAAAAAGAGAGTAGAACAGCGAGATTATTAGATGGCCAACTTTTTTGCAGTTTAGATTACTAGTTGTTTACCTATATCAACGAAATGGTTTTTGCAACTATGGCAAATTAAGGACGTGGAATCGAGGCTGGAGAAAGTAGGACAGCAAAGAAGTACATTTTATGAAAAAATTGGGTTTCCGATATAAAGAGCCTTGGTACTCATGTCAATACGTTCTTTAAAACATTTTGATTAGGACCATCGATTTAAAGATTCCTGCATTCTACTTCATTTTAACAAAAAATTAGGTACTGTATTTTCACGACATACAGAAAAGTTTATTATTGTGGCCTCAAAACGTTATCATTATGCACTTTAGACTTATTTTGATGAGGAAAAAAATTGGAACAAAACTTGAAAAAAAAAGAAGATTTTCTCGATTCTTTCAACAATTTTTGATTGAATGTGCACGCCTTCATGAAAGTTTTGAAGTTTCCATTTGCTCAACAATATCCATAGCATGTAAGGCTCAAATCTATTAGCAATGTAACTTATGTATTATTTACGCATAATCTTAGCGGCGCGCAGGTGTTGCAAGAATGAGAAAATGAATCAAACAAATAGTTTCAAACAACCCGTATTGTTTAGATTTTTTAAACTTTTAATTGCAGATTCATTTGTGATGTTTTCAGAATGTTATGAAATTCAATCCAATTATGGTAGTTTGAATTCTAATTGCAGGATAGAATTGCAAAGTCTTTTACATAAGTGGTTAAATCTAATGTGGGTTGAAGGAATTTCAGCGCTATTTTTTGTGACTAGTCTGATTAGGCAACAAGGTCATATCAGAATGCACTACTTTATACCGGACATGGAAATTCTTACAAATACCTTAGAGAATATTTAATTGTCCATGATGAAATCCTTCCCTGATGATCCCAAAAATACCTACGGAGACATGAAAACCCTTCAATTTGCTAAAATTTCCCAAAAAATCCCTGTTTTAGGGGAGCATGCTTCAGACTTGAGCTCAAATCCCTGATGAGCGGGGGCCTCCCAGGTCACAGGTCTATTCCTGAATTATGTGTCAGAAATCATGAAATGAAAATTTCTATGCGACAAAAACGTTCTAGTCGTGATAATTGCTTTACTATTAGTGTTTTATGATGGTATAAACTTTGCGCAATTGCGGCACCACTAATTTGCAAAATTATCAGACGAGATACATGCACAGTATCGATAATCTTGTGATATGATCATTCTCACTAACAGAAGCGTTTGATGGCAAAAGTTATTACTGTATACCAGATTTAAATGCGTAAACGTTCATAAATTCATGTTCTCTATACCCTCACAGCACACCAGACACAGGCTAATGAAGGAAGAATCACATGACTTGACATAGTTAAGTAAGTATTCTATTTTCGTATAGAGCACAAAAACGCAGGGTTTTGAGTTTTATTTAAAAGTATTGGCAAGTTTATATGACACTAAGGTTCTAATATATCCCAATAAAAGCACTTTAAAAGTAATTTCTGAGCAGCAAATATTCAAGTCTTTATTCTGAACGTCTATGCACTATTGTTATAGCAAATATGTTGCATGAGCTGTGAGTGACTCATCCCACAAAAGTATCTCAGGTATAGCTTAAAATTTAATTAACCTTGACGATTAGTGGCGCCCACGTTTGTGTAAGCACAAAATTATTTTAAAAACTATTCAAACTTTGATGACATTAAATTAAAATTTCAGAAATCATTTTGAAAGTAAAAGTGTAGCTAAAGAACCACATACTTTTCTCTTACATAGCTAATTCTTGACAAGTCTAAACATATTGAGACTACTTGTTTCCTTACTTTTGATAATAAAGTAAAGTATTGATTTGTCGTTTGTTGTGTACATGCATTTGTGGCTAGCAATGTGCTCCATGCAGAAAAACCAACTTTGTTGTCATTCTGAATCCCTCAACCACGACTTTTGTTGGAGATACATAATAAAAGGAAAAGTAACCTAGTCGCCCATATTTTCTTCACCGTAACATTTGAAGGTTGTGCGAGCCTTGAGATGCCTTGATGTAAGTTCTTCCTCTTGCGTGATTCAAATAAAATTCTCAATGAATGTACGAGAGGAAAGTCGTAGTTACTAAATCTATGTTGCAAAATAGTTGTTTTTAAAGTTAATATCAAACACTTTTACTTTCTAATTTCTTCACTGTACGTTGTCACTTCCACTCTCCAAAAACCAATTTTTTTGCCGTTACATTATTGACATGTACTTTTTATCTTGAATGTAGACTTACATCTGTTATGACGAAACCATTAGTTCTTGTTGACAAGTAATTGGTTATATGTTATGTTATTTGTAACAGCTATTGCCTGTTACATATCGGGGTCGTTGCATTGCATTTTCAAAGCGTAAATAGAGGAGAATTTCTTTCACGGTTTTGAAAACGTGATATTTTTTGCAAGCGTAAAGTTGTTCTTGCTTCTGAATGAGTTCATGATCATGGTTAGGTATGCCAATATAAGAAAAAAAACTGAAGTTCACAAAATATAGCAACATATTTCTCTGAAAATCTGTTCTCTACAAATATTTTCTCCTACTAAAAAGCAGAGTGAAGCGTAAAGCTCTTGGAAATAAAGCAGAAACTTATGAAAATAAAGGTGAAAACCTGAAGATTTCTATTTGTCAAATCAAATTGATATTGGCATAACTGCACAGCAGAGCACTGCAGGAAGAAAAATGTAACAAAAACATATTTTCGTGCTTTAAAACATTTCATCTATCACGTTGCCTGCCATATGATGTCTGCTAGTTCATTAAGATGCCATAAAGTGTCTTTCATTTAAACTGGATGCGTAAATGAGAATTTTTTTGCTGAATTTTATTACTAAATTTTAATGCATAACAAGAAATTTTCGACTTATGAAATGCTCAGAACGTACCGTACACAATTTTGTAATGAATATATTTACTGTCTAATGTACAACTTCAAGGTGTACAGGCAGTTTGTTTTTAGTTATCCAACCAATATTGATACACTGGAAAGATGTCACACACCTAAATTTGTTGTTAACACTCGATAAAAACAATAAATATTTCATGACATGTGTTTAAGTATCCAACCGTAATATTTGTTTTTGACTACCACATGTTTTTTTCTCATGGGGTACCAAGGGAGTGATGTAAATCTTTCGGTTACAGAGCAGATAATACTTTCGTTATTGGAAATCTATGCATAAAAACGTAATGGATTTGGTTTCCATTTCGTTAAGTTTCTATCATTTTGACAGAATAAAGCTTGATGCTTATTTGTTACCAGTAAGTTGTGTACGTAATAATAATAATGTATGCGGTTTATTTACATTGGATTTGAGTGCAGTCCCAAAAACAGTTTATCGTGTCTAAAAACGTGACATATTAGATTCCTGTTGAAATCCTATACCGTGTAAACAAGAAATTTAGGGCCATGTCAAGTTTAAGGCCAAATCGTTAGCCTATGTAAATTTGCGAAACCAAAATAGATGCAAAAATTGGTTTTATTTCATTCAGGTGAACACATGGTATTCTTAAGTCTCCATTTCAAGGTTTCTTGCAAAATGTTGTTGCAGGTTTTGCGATGTGTATTTAATGGATAAACCAAACACCAAGAATCTATGCACACTGAATTTAATCTTATTATAATATTGTAAAAGTTGAAAACAGCTCATAAAAAACTGCCTCGTGATCCAAAGTAAAGAAAAAAGTGTGTAAGTGATCCTATGAGAAATCATATTGCGTGGGTGTAAGCTCGTGAGGATCGAAATTGACATTTCGTCAATCAGCTTCCAATCATTTGCTTACCTTTTTACAATTTACATCCAACACTTTAGAGTGAAATATTATGTGATTTTCTAAAACGAGAGCAACGCGGTTTTTAGTCAGTTGTAAAGAAATTGAACAATAGCTGCACAGGAGAAAAGAGAAAATATTATGTCAATTTGTTGGAGACACAATAGCTGAATAAATTTAATTAACAATCCTGACCTACTCCTCTAGAAAGTTAACAGGATTCTTGATGGATAAACTTTGCAAAATAAAACAACAACTTTCCAAAAGTGTACCATCCAATAGAATATAATTCGTTATTGAGGCCTCAAGAAATATATCATTTTGAACCTTGTCATAGTTTTGATTTGAAAAGAACAAAGGAAAGTTTATGAATATATGATTTCCAATTGATTTTATGGCAACAATGTGTCTGGTTTTCTTTAACTTACATATATTGCCTGAATCATTCTTTAAGCCCTCGCTAGGTTCAGGTTTTTAAGGAAGTATTCTTTTTTTTTATTCAAAAGTTAATCAAATGTGCACATTTTTTTTAAAAAAAACTTATATATTTTTCAGTTGCTCAACAAAAATCCATACCATGTAAGGCTCAAATCTAGTGGTAATCCAACATTTTTATTAGTTATATATAATCTAAGTGACGTTCAGGTGTTGCAAGAACTGTTCTAGTAGATGGGTAATTTTTTATAAATAAATCTTCCAGATTTTATTCGTCAATTTTCCTTAATATTGACCGAAATTGATCGTTTTGAGAATAGTCAAGCGTCCAGCTGACAAGGCTGCTAAATATAAAAAATCACAGACAGAACTTGAAATAGGTCGACATTTTATGAAAATGTGAAGCGCAAAAAAACACAGGGTTTTGAGTTGTAGCAAAAAATTAGCGAGTATGTTTGTCAAGTGAACACAAAACTGTAATCCTACTACATCCCAATAAAAAAATAAAATGAAAACATATTTTGAGCTCAAAATGTAAGTCATTACTTACAACGTCCAATTTTGATTGACTCTGCAACGCATGATACATACCTTGTAAACAATTCAGCCCACACAGGGCTCTCAAGTAAAACTATGTTAAAATTAAAATTTAGAAAAAATCCATGCTTCTGAGAATGAAGTATGAAACATTTCACAAATTCACGATGAGCATAATCACTTTAGTCTCCATTTTTCCTTCTCCATCCTATAGACTATTGATGTAAAATAACTCAAATAAATGAGATTTCATGAGATCATGTTTTTCAACCAAAATGTTCAATAAATTCAGAAACACAATTGGTTTTAGTGAAAACAATAGTTATGCTCAATGATAACATCCGAGTAAATTTACCATTCAGCTTCAGATATTCAATTATGCCAATAAATATTTTATAATAGAATGCATCCACGTAATTGAATCTCATGTTTACATTTTGTTACATCAAAACATTGGCGTTGTTTGCGTATCATTTTTTACCTCTATGCGTAAAAAAAATTTGGCTTAGACTTCCAAAAAATTCCAGAAATTCCGAAACTTTGTGTATTAAGAAAAGCCTATATGCACGTTTTTAAGAACGTGTTTTAGTTTGTAAAAAAAAATTCGGCTAGATTCACCAACCTAATGATTTCTAACAATAAACAAGATGACACAATGACAGTTTTACTCTGCAGGAAACCATTATTTCCTGCAACATTATTACATGTGCTTTTTATTTTGTCTTTTACGGTCCATATATGACCCAAAAATTTAATATTGACACAAGTGCACAGCAGAGCGCAGCAAAAAAGAATTTTATTAAATATTGTACCTTTTGTCGTTTTCTCAAAAAAATATCCATCACGTTGACTGCCATATGACTTCTGATTTGGGAGCTATAAACTACTGTTCTCTCGTGTAACGAGAAATAAATGTAAAATTTATGTATATTCAACAAAAAATTGTATGCAAAATCGCATAAAAATTGTTTTCTGATAGGTGGATTCTCTATCTTGTTATCTTTGTTTGCGTAATACCCATAAAAGCTAGAATATTTTATTTTTGTAGCAAGCCATTCGACTTTACTTGTTGTACCATTAGCAAGACTAAAAGGGGTAGATATGAAAATAACTTTAATTATGAAGCACACAAATCGTTTCAAGTGCCACTCACGATTCCAGATTTGGGATGTTTACAGTATTACGAATCATTAAGTGAGATCATTATTTTTATAAACATAGAATTGTATACCAAGCGCCTACATAGTATGCTTTTGTCTTGGCTTTCCTGGTTATTTATATGATCTGTTATACTACGTAATACTGGTTAGTTAACAATGCGTGGGAAATTGGAGTGCAAAATTATGCAAAATATCAGTTAAAAAGGATTTAATGGATTGCTATCCTAGAATAAATTTGCGAGTGAAACTGATGAAAATTAAAGATAAACATGTAAATACAGACTATGGAAATACATCTGAAGGTCCGATGCTTCTATATTTGTTTGAGGACGACGTTTATAACAGCAAAGATGAGTTTAGTGCTTTAAGTCTCTCTAACTTCCGTGCTATTTTATTTCTACTTTTAGCCACGTTCTTTATGTGTTAGTTGTTTCTTGAGAGTAATTTTTAATGAATCGAGGTTACTAATTTAACTAAATTTAATATTAAGAATAATCCAGGAATAGTCATAAAAGCTTAGATTTTTAAAACCCTAAGATTGTTTGGAGTATACAAGCATACTTTACCGTCTTAAGACAAGAGTTAGTGGCGCAATACCACTAAAAGGTAGGATATTTGATTATTGTAAGCAGAGACTAAATGGTGTTGGATTTTCGTATGTTGGAACATTCGCGAGACAAAGATGCCGGACTTGTAAAGATACTGCAATCAAAACACACAAAAGTGGTTTCAGGCGCTATTCAGGATTTAGGATTAGAAGGGTTTACAACATTTGGAATCGTTACATAGGATCATTAATTCTCTGAGCACATAATTGTGTAGAAAGCGAAGTCGATTTTCTGCAAACTCGTCATTTACTTGAGACGTCATTGTCTTGTCTTTCCTAAAGATTTACCTTATCTGTAAGATTATGCAATATATCTTACTCAATAATGCGTGGGTAAACAAAGCAAATGCTTAGCAATCGTATCTCTGAATTTAGGAATTTTAATTATATTTTACTACTAGTTGCAATATGTACATGATGAGTTGCATTTCAAGTAAGCTCATGGCGTTTGTTCGTTAAATCGATTTATGTAGCGCATTTTCATGCAATTATATAATCTTCTGTTGAAACTGATTGCATTCCTTTGTTTTCATTCTCTGTTCACAAATCTAAAAACAAAGGCAGACCCACTTATTCAAACTAATGTAAACATTTCTGATTATATATTTAGCTTTGTATGACTGAATTGAATACACCTTTATAAAATTGGAAATGGAATGTAATTTTGACAAATAATGCTATCAAGGAGAAATTCTGAAAATACGTCAGGACTTCATTTTGAGTGATGAAAGCTTTGAAAAAAATGACGGTTTAATGTAAATGATGTTGAGCCGTACGTGGTAAACCGCATGCTTATTTTTCATTGAGGTACATATCATGTCAATTCGCCGATTAGAGAGCAAATAAAGTAATTCTTTTCTTCTTGGAAACCCATTCATTAGACTTTAATAGATTCCCTTTTTTCCTTCCGTTTTGTTGGGTTTCTTTCACTCTGGCAGACTGAATTCAGATTTGTTTTGGAAATAAGTGCAATTCTAAAAATAGTTTTTCACTTCTGGAAACGTGATTTGTTAGATTGGCGCTGAAACTCCATGACCCCGTGTAAACAAGATAGGCTACACTTGGGTACACTTGGCTAGGCCAAGTTTAAGGTCAAATCATTAGTAAATTTGCAAATACTAGTTTTATTTCATTCTGGTGAGCACTTGGCATTCTCAAGTTTACAACGCATTTCATAAACAAGTCGATCGAAAGTTTAATTTTCACATAAATTAGACAACTGTTATCTGTTTACTTCAAACAAACGAACAAGAATCTCCAGAATCTCCAGCATCAACTACTTTCACTCATTTATTTTGTAATAAACGCTTATTCTATACAAGGTGACGTTTACTGAACCTGAAGTTTTGTCACTTTGGCATTTCAGAGATTCAAAGCAAAGCATTCAAAGAAATTAATTCTAGTGAATGTTGAACAATAGCTGCGTAAATGAAAATACCAAATCAACTTGTAAGCGACACAAAAGCTGGAGAAATTTGATTAAAGTGGTCGACCTACTGCATAAAAACTTAAAAGAATTCTTAACTGGAAAAGTAGTAAAAGGTTGCCAGAGGACACAAGATTCCAAAAATAAACCACTTGTAAGCTTGTAACTAAAACCACCATTACCCCATTGGTTCGTAGCCCACATGCATTTCTTTTTGAATCATTACCTAATTAATTATTGCATACTCCAAACACATATAAAATTCGCGACATCAAACTTGCCATAAGTTCTAAATAAATACCATTTATTAAAAATACCTTTTCAAATATTCCATTCCGCGCAATAACTATTTTCGCTGATAATTCTCAAGGTTTTTTCCAAACCCGATATGAAATAAGCCTAAAGAGACGGAAAGAGCGTATCATATCAAGAGACTTCCATAATAATATCCTGGATCCTGCTTTTGTTATTTATTGTATAATTTTTAGAAAGGAAATGGTATTAATTTTTTTGTGTGGGCACGCATACAATCTTGTGTTCAGTATCATTTGACAAATTTTAGCAATTATTTTAGGTTTGCAAATGGCAAATAGATGTTGACCTACATTGACCTGTATATGAGTTCTGCTTCGATATTATAATATCTTGACCGTGGCCACTGTTGGGGACGTAGCTATCAAAATTCTATGAAAACGTGGGATACCGATCGGATACGATTGTGTGAAGACTTGTTTATTTAAATGGGTACATGCTTCCTGGGAGCATCTCTTAATGAGATCAAAGCGATTCAGGTTGCATAACCGGATTGTGTAGGAGAAAGGATTGTGTTTTTTAACTGTTGTCACACTGATGGAAGAAGGAAGCTTTGGGAAACTAGAATCAAGTGAAATGCTCGTAATTGCGGATGGAAAAATGATATTTTGAAACCATCTTTAATTCTTTCTAGAAAAAAGCATTGTTAGAGATGGAACTTACGTAATATGGATAATAACACCCTACAGATGATGTATGATTATAACGATCCAAACGCGTAGAAAAATACGGGAAACGCCATTAAATACAAGACACATGATGAAATATGCTGGGTAATAACATTATTTATTCCATCAAAACCGCTGTTATTTGGAATGCATGACCTAACAACTTCCAATTTTTAATCGCCCACTAAAATTATGTTTGGACTCTCATTTTCACGTTTAAACCGCGTGACTGTTTCACTGTATTTACACATTATGAAAAAAATACGTATGGTTTATTTGAGAGTTATGGATGAATTAATTTCTGAATTGTAATAAGAACTAACCTGCAATAATATTTTTTGTCAAAATAAATTGTGCACCGTGAGTGAAGTCTTTTTCAATAACTACCGCTCCCAAGTAATTAATATCCCAAGCTGGGAAAAACATTTGTACATTGTACCCGTTATTTTGAGCCCATACAAAAACCAAATTAAAGTTAAAGATTTTTTACGCATAAGTATTCACATTACGGCAGACATGGCTATTTCCCAGGGTTTTAATTCAAAAACCCGTGGGCACGGGTAGTAACGGGTTTTAATGGGTAAATGG
>JAQIXX010004387.1:0-16413 GCA_034700605.1 Willowsia nigromaculata
TAGTCCCGGTGGCAGACCGCATTTTCCACACAGTATTTTTCGGTGAAAGCACCGCAATCAGAACCAATGTATGAAAGACAATCAGTCTCGTTAGTGTATGAGTCGGTATCGCAAATGCAAGCTCCGTTCACACAAATTAGGTAGTTGTACGCTTTACAGTTTTCACTGAGATTGCACTCACTTCCGTAGCCACGTTGCATGGCGTTACTTAAGTCTTGAAATACAGCATTGAAAATGCTTAAAATGTATATTACATGCTTCATTGAATTTAAAGCTCTCGCCACACAGTAAAATTTGGTAAGTTAGCCTGAAGATGACTCAAAAGAAAATGATGTATCAGTTTAGCTGAAAGCTTCGTATGATCATTCTTTTTATGATCATTTTTAATAGCATTCCAAATGAAGTACATTTTACAAAAAATATTATTATTATGGGAGAGCTAAGCAAACAGATGCCTCTTTACTCTAATCCTTCAAACCTACTCCAAAGCTGCAAAACATAATATTTTGCTAACATAACCCTCATTAAAACACTCACGTTTGGACTATGACTGCAGATTAGAGTTCAAAATAGTTGGAGGCCAGTTATGACGCTAAACATTTGTATTGGAAATTACATGCAAATTCAATAGATACGCAAATATTAACTACATTACAGAAAGAGGTGAATCTAACATACGACGGTAAGTAGAATGGAGCCTAGTTATGTCTAGTTATGATTTGTTAAGCCATCAAATTTGAGGATGGATAATCCATGCTCATCTCAGAATAATTGTTTTTAAGTTGGAAATCACAGTCATTGTTAAGCTGTAAACAGATTGCATATTTGCAAACTAATTAAATATGCTTAAATGCTCCACATGTTTTCCTGAGCTACTTTAAAAACTTTGCCAGATAAAATGAGCATAAAAGCCTTTTAAACTCTACAAACAAAATGTTTGTACACGTGATCCATGATGTAAAACTGTTTGTGCATGCTTTGTAAATCGGTTGTTATTTACATGGGAAAATCTTTTGTTTACTGAAGATCTGCGATCACATTGTTTAGAGTTATGCTTACTAGTTTAGCAGGCAGTAATGAAATTACGTGAGTGGAATGAAATAGCTAATACTTAATTTTGCAAGATTCCATTCTGTTGTGGTTTCTGCCGACTTTTTTTGGTGAAAGGAAGAAAACCAAATTGGATCGTGTAATGGTTAAGACTATTTTTCTTTCCTCTTTCGTATGAAACTTTCCAAAAGAAATATATTATAATGCATTATTAACATCGTTCGTTTTGTAATTTTTGCTGACGAAGTATGTAGTAATGATTCAGGAGGAATAAAAGCAATTTCCTCTTCCCCATGTTTTAATATTACCTTGTAAAGTTAACATACCAGAATTTTTTTAGATATTTGTGATTTGAAAAGTACGCATACTCTGCTAATATTAGACATTTCTTCGTGGAAGTTTACTGTTGCATATAGATTTTCGAATACTAAAATGATGAATGCCTTGTACAATCTTACGCAATTTTATGTCGTTATATCTACTTTCAAGCAAAGCTGGTAAAATATTGACAGTTTTGGCACACTAAAATGGTTCAAAGAAAAAAAGTTAAGAAGCAGAAAATAATTAGTCCCCTTTCTTGGAAAAATTACTAATTGAAGGGGGACTATTGCTGCAGTTTTACCGTTGTAAATTTTGTAGCACTTGAATATTTTTCTTACCATTATTATGATTACACATTCCAGAGATTTGAAAATGTGCTAAAGGCTTTTATAATAATCTATGAACAAATTATTTATTTTACAATTTTCGTGACTAGATTTCAATAATCCCCAATCAAAAATAATCCCGTTTCATTAAAACTCATTCATGGCATCACATCTGAAAAAATAGAGATCAATCTGTGGATACCTTGGGAATTCTGGTGAATTCCTTTTTAATAATAATGCTAGTCATTAATAGCCTATTTAATAGCTTTACAAATCAAATTGCCCCTTGCCATAGGTTCCATCGAGCTTCGAGGAATTTCGGGAAATGAATTAATTTATATGAAACTAAAGTAGAATTTATTTTTCATGTAGCTGATGTTATAAAATTTCAGAGTTGAACCCATTTTATTTTAAATTCTTCTTTAAAAAAAACGTGCGAAATGTATATAATTTAAATGAAAAAAACATATTGGGGCATATTTTTCAGGCTTGAGAATATTATTATTATTTTAACTTTTTTATTTGATTTAAAATGTACAAAATATAAGACACCATATTGGGCTAAAAATTCACATTCAGGCAAAAACAATTTACCTAAAAGCAACCAAATTCCACCTTCTTGCCGCGCATATCCAATTACATTTTATTTTTTGTGTAAAATTTTCTTTAAATAATAAATGCTTCATACTTATATCATGTGACAGGACAATGTCTTAAATTTGCTTTGCTACCTCTTCATATAAAAGTTATAAATGTATACAAAACTACTAGGACTGAGCAATAGCATCCGCATTTTCATTTAATATCAAACATTTGCAAAAAAAACACATTATAATTCCAACATTTCATGCTCGCTAAAAATCGATATTATTCTTTCAAGACGACATCCTTTAAAAATTTGTTAAAGTATCTTTCAACTTTCGACTCACATTTAGTTTAGTTGCTGCTGTGTTTCTTTTGTGAGATGTCAAATAGCCCCAAAATGTCTATGAGATTGACACTGTTAACCTGCCCCTTACAGCAACTCCTTTCAGAAACATTTTCCTCAAACTATCCTTTTTCATGGGACTTAGCCAAGGGAAAGTTTGTTTACGAGAAAAACCCTTGGGCACTGCTTACACCATTTAACGTATTAGGTATTTTGTCATTAGGAATCCTTACACCCCTTGCAGCGTTTTATTTAGTTATTGTAAAGGGAGTTTTCGACCCAGACTCAATAGCAAATGATAAAATCTTCTTGTCTACAATTCTCTTTTTGCCAGTGCTATTTATAATTTTGACAAATACCATTTTCTTCTTGCATCGCGAAACGGTAGCAGAGTTTGGAAATGACTGGTACTCGGAGGCGAAAAGTAGGCCTGCCGACAAAGACAAGTTTGTGCAAATTCAAAACTATCGTGAATTTTTTCATTACTTTTGGATTGGTATGTCGTATTTTAAAATAAAGTAATTGTTCACGTTAGTACCGCTATGTATTTAAACTATATTTATGTGTACAATGTTATTTTTTGCTTCAAAATATCTTTCCAGAGATAAAAAGGATCCGAAATCACCAAAAAACAGATTTTATTGGCGTAATGCTTACTCTGACTTCCGTGGTTTGCGGCATCGGTCCTTTACTTTCCTTTCCATTATGGTATTTTACTCAAATGGATTTGCTCTCTCAAGCTATGAAATATGTTCTCCCAATTAATAATCGCAGCGCATTTGAAAAGCTACTTATACCACTACTTACGAGTCTACTTGTTACTATTTCTGTAAACGAAGTTGGAAGAACAGCGAGAGTCACATTTTTTCAGATTGTTGTTGCTGCTTGTGCCACAATTAGACTTCTTGAAGATGTTAAATTTCAAATTACTCATTCCCTAAATGGTAGTCTGAAGCAATATCAAAGACTCTATAGGTTCTTATTTTTTCTCTCCTTTAAACGTAAAGTATAAAATTTACAGTATGAAAAATATTAAAATTTTCTTAATATAAAAGAGCAATGATGTACTAATTTGAATCTTAAAAGGCTTTCGGGTTTCATTTTAGAAGACAATTCATTATATGCATTTACCTTTGAAAAATATTTGCGCAGTATCATTATCATTAATCACTGCTCGTTTCATGTTGCATGCAAATCCTTTGCTTTGGAAGCAACATATCTGCATACGTAGCTGGGTCACATAAATTTAATGTATCATTTGATTTAAAATTATTACTAAAAAATGAACTCAAATGTAAAAAATGTAGGATTTCAAATTTTGTATTACAGAGAAATTTGTAAAGATATTTGACATGCTTCATTGAGACTGAATGCAGCGAATGAAACTCGATGCACCGGTTAACTTGTAGATGACTCGGAAGAAAATAATGTCTCAGATTATCTCGTAGCTAGTGGAGTTATGATGATTGTAATAGCATTCTAAATGAATTTGAATTTGCAAAAATATTTATGGCTTTGAGAGACACAAGAAAACAAATACTACTTACAAATGCTAATCTTTTAAGTCGTTGCAGCTGGAATACATCACTTGAATTGAAAGTCACGGTCAGTGTTAAAGTGTAAACAGATAATACATTCACATGCAATTCTTGATGCTACTGCTAGATTTAATTACAATGTAGAAATAATGTTATCACAAAGTAAGAATGCATCGCATGTTTTGCTTTGTAACCTCAACAATTTTGAATGGCAAAATAAACATGAAAACAAGCCCAAACAAAATGTTTTTGACCCATGAACCCGTAACCTATGAAATAATGTCTTAATTTTGCATGTAAATCTGTTATCACAATGTAAATTCGTTTGTTTATCAGTAATCTGTGATCCATCCTTTCATAGCGTCTGTACTAATGCTTATTTGCAGAGAGTAATGAAATTACGTGAGTTGAATGTCTTAGATAATATTCAACATTCAAAGACCACATGTGGCTTCTGCTGAGGTTTTTGGGTACAAAAAGGGGTGAAAGCTTTAAGCATTTTTATTATATTAGTCTGTCATGAGGAGGTCTGTTCATCTCTCTTTTTTATGAAACTTTTCAATACGAATTTTCTCGGGGAAATACAATATTTGAGGTGTACTTCATAATGCATTGTAAACTTCCTTGGTCTTTTTCCATTAGTTAATTGCGTAATATACTACTAAAGGATTTGCAGCTTCAAATTTAATTATCAGGAACACTTTTCAGCTACTAAAAGTCTACAGATGCGTATTCTTTCTTAGTAGCATTTCAAGCTTTGATGCTTTAAATTACAGTTTTAACTTACATGCGTATATTTAGGAATAAAGACTTGAAGTTTGGAATTAAATTTAATTCCTGGCTTTGATTGATTCATAGGTAATGTTTGTATCCGTCAGGAGTACTTTTTTAAACACAAAAAGCTATTTATAGACTACTTGTGTTGTTCTTTAGTTTAAAAATATGATTTTAAGCAATCTGTCACAACAAGTCGACTGATTCGTAGAAAACAATGGCTCCAAAACGGGATGAGCTCTTGATTAGTACGAAAATGCAATGACATTGCCTGTGCAGTATCGGTATTTAAGACAAGAACGTTTTAAATTTATCTCTTGGTTTTCACATGAAATTTTCATTTTAAGTATTCTGGTGGCACCAAAACACACATGTTTGTAAGCAAATTGTAGTAAAGGTAGTAATATGCTACAGTTCCATCGGTAATAATTATCAGGGTAGATGGCTCCAAGAGCTTTCCTTGCTTGATAAACTAAGGCCACTAAAAAATAGTAATACCAGTTGTCGGATCATATTTATTGTAATTAACGAAACATTGCCATTCAAATTTTTTCAGATGATTTTTTGTATTGTTTATTGTTTTGATATATGAGTAATTAACAAAACCTTATGAAACGGAGAACCGCATGTTACATGTTTGATGTAATTTGAAACAAAAACGTAGTAATAGAAACAGACAAGTGATGAAACAATTCTGTGATGTGATAATAATGAATTCTTTGTAGATTCCTGTAGCCTGTGAGGCTTTCCCAATTATAGTGATGTAATTTTCCTGGAATATCATTCAATACCTTCTGCGATACTTTGATGCTATATAAATTTTATGCGTAAACAATTCTTGAGCTGGACTCTAATTTACTCTGGCGTCCTCATTCTATATTAATGTCCTCATTTTATGGTGTACAGTCGAAAAAAATGCTACAATAAAAGTTAAAGAAAGTAAACGTTTTAATTTGTATGTTACTGACTACATACAGTATTCAAACCGAAGTAATTTATCTGCAAAATGATTTAAAAGGGCTAGGAATACTTTTTTTGTTATTTTAGGGATGTAAGAATTGATGATTGGTTCCTCTTGTATAAAAAACTGTTTGGTATATTATTGATATCATTAAGTCAAATGTTGAATTTCAGTAAGCTAGTATTCTCTTTATACTTGTAATCTCCCGCAATAAGGTTCGCAGTCAGTCAGATATCTTATTTAACACGAAGAGATGATGATTACATTGCATTGATTTTGTTTCTTAATTTACTGGCCTACTAAAGAATATTAAATAGATGTGTTATTTCAAAGAACGATGTCAACATTTAAGTTTCAAAAAAAGGTCATTTAATAGCTTTACAAACCGAATTGCTCCTTTTGGTAGATTTTATCGAGCCATAAGAAATTTCGGGAAATGAATCTATTTTTGTGTACATATAGTATGGATTTTTTCAGTTATCCATTTTTTTAAATATGTGTGAAAGGAATACCAATATTATTGCCTATTCTCCTATAAAATAACCAATGAAAATTCATTTATTTTTTTACCATTTGAATTTATTTTTCTTAAGCATTAGTATATGAACATTACAATTATTTTAAAACATACGGATGAACAACTGATAGATGTATTTTAATAATGTGTTTATTAAAACACGTATTCCAGTTTTAACTAAAAAATCCACATTAAGCATAATGCCCACATTTGAACTGAAACAGTTTTTATGAAGCAAGCAAATTTTACGTTTTTTCTTGCACATATGAATTACATTTTGTGTAATTTTCTTTAAATAATAAATACTTCGCCCACATTTACATGTGCCAAAGCAATGTCTTAAAATTATTTAAATGGCTTTTTTACCTCTTCAAATAAAAGTTATAAATTTATACAAACCATTTGGGCTGAGCAATAGCATCAGCATTTTAATTTAATAAAAAATTTTTCAAAAAATACAGTTCCAATTTTTTTATGTTCGTTAAAAATCGATATTTTTTCCAAGGCGACATCATTCTAAATGTTAAAATACCTTTCAACTTTCGACTCACATTTAGTTGCTGCTACGTTCCTCTTGCGAGATGCAAAAAAAATTATTAAGATGTCCATGAAATTGACACTGTTAACCTGCCCTTTACAGCAACTCCTTTCAGAATCATTTTCCTCAAAATATTCCTTTTCATAGGACTTATCCCAGGAAAAGTTCGTTTACGAGAAAAACCCTTGGGCACTGCTTACACCACTAAACGTACTAGGTGTTTTGTCAGTAGGAATACTTGCACCTCTTGCAACATTCTATTTAGTTATTGTAAAAGGGGTGTTCGATCCAGACTCCATAACAAATGATAAAATCTTCTTGTCCACAATTCTCTGCATGCCAGTGCTATTTATCATTTTGACAAATATCATTTTCTTCTTGTATCGCGACGTAGCAGCAGAGTTTGCAAATGACTGGTATTTGGAAGCGAAAACGAGACCAGCCGAGGAGGGTCAATTTGTACAAATTCATAGCTATCGTGAATTTTTTCATTGCTTTTGGATTGGTATGTCGGCTTTTAAAAAATTATATTGCATCTTAAAATATTATGGATCCTTATTGTATGTGTAAAACTTGGTTTGTTTGTTTGTATCAAAAAACCTTTCCAGAGGTACAAAAGATCCGAAATCACGAAGACGCCGATGTTCTTGGTGTAATGCTTGCTTTGGTTTCAGTTACCTGCGGCATCGTCCCTGTGTGTACTTTCCCACTATGGGCTTTTACTCAATTGGATTTGTACTCTCAAGCCCTCCACTATATTTTCCCAACCGAAAGTCGTGGCGACTTTGCAAAGCTATTAATTCCTGTTCTTACGAGTCCATTGGTAACCATTTGTGTAAACGAGATGGCAAGAACAGTCAGAGTTACATTTTTTCAGATTATTGTTGTTGCTTGTGCCACAATTAGACTTCTTGAAGATGTTAAGTTTCAAATTAGTCATTCCCTAAATGGAAGTCTTATGCAATATCAAAAACTCCGTAGGTTCCACGAAAAAATGGTAGAGGTATGTAAAATTGTGGCTGCCGAATCATTTCAAATCGGTTGTCTCATTGTTAATTTTTCGATCACTGGAACAGTAGTTGGTTGGAAAGTACTCTCTCCAGTAGTCGCATTTTTCATATCTCCAGCACTTGCAATAGTTACTATTTTCCTCTTAGCAGTTATTGTAGCATACGCAGAGCGGCCATTGCTGATAAGCCAGAGTTTGATAAAAACGTGGAAACTCAACATATACAATATGAACGGTGATAAAAGAATATTAAAGCGTGTACTAATCACTTTAAGACCTATAGGATATCCTATTGAGGGACTTGGGTTTATGGACAGGGATTTTAAAACAAGAATGTGGACTAAAATTATACTCAATACAGTTGATTTAATGCTTATCATGATGCAGTAGTGAAACCATTCTGTTCACTTTACCGATTCACATTTGGCGCTAAAATTTTCAAACCATGTAATAAAATTAATCTTACTGTAACGGCTATATTTGTACAAAATATTTGATGTTTCATTTAGGCATAATCCCTCTCATATTTCACTACATGGTTTGTATACACAAAAAAGTTAAATATGATTCATATCGCCTTTTGGAACAATTAGGGTATGAAATTCGTATAGTTTTTGATAATCAATAACTTTTTCTAGTGAAATACCTGTTCGATTATATGCGCATATACCTTAAAAGCTTACCGTCGTGGAATTTTTTTTGAAGATGACTCCAAAAAGAATTATTTATTCTTATGGTTGATAGTTGGTGCAGTAATAATTTTAATAACATTCCAAATGAAGTTCATTTATAAAGATTTTAATAATTAAGGGCAAGACAAGCAAACATTTGCTACTTACGCTAATCCATTTGTTGTTGTTGTTGTACGCTAATCGTTGCAGCTAAGCTGGAGCGCATACATAATCTTGTGTTTTGTTAACCATCATCAATCACGCTCAATGTAAACACGTGTGACCTACAACTTCAGGTTAAAGTTATGAAACTAAACCTGTGTTATGTAATTTAAATGTTAATTGAGTTCATACGTGGGGAATAAGTACATTAAAAAAATTACTTGCAAATTGAGTACTGCAAGTATTTTATTGTATTATAATATTGTAAAAATAAAGTTATCATAAACTAAGAATGCATCGCAAGTTTTACTTTGTAACCTCAAAATTTTCAGAGGGCAAAAAAAAAACACAAAAGCAAGTCCAAAACCAAATGTGTTTTTCCGTAAGCTAAAAGCACATGAAGGAATGTCGTAATTTTGCATGTACATCTGTTATTACAATGTAAATTCCTTTGTCTACTAGTAACCTGTGATCCATCCTTTCAGTACGAGTGTACTAATGCCTATTTGCAGACAGTAATGAAATTACGTGAGATGAATCTCTTATCTAATATTTAATATGGCAAGACCACATGTGGCTTCTGCTGAGAGCTTTTTGGGTACAAGAAAGGAAAGCTTTTTCCTTTTTGTAATGAGGAAGTCAGTTCATCTTTGCCTTTTATGTGAAACTTTCCAATTCAACTTTTCTAAGGGAAATGCAGTATTTGAGCTGCAATTCTTAATTGCGTTTTATTCTTTCTTTGTCCTTTCCTTATGTTAGTTAAAGAATTGAGAAGTATTTGAATAACATAATATACTTAGCATACTTTTGATGAGCAATTGAATTGGTAAATATTTGTTTGGTTTTTACTGAAACACAGTACTATCAAGCTTAATATCTACTTAATGACTTTCAGTTTCAAATTTGATTAACATGAACGCTTTTTAACTACTTAGAATCTACATTTTCCTCAATTTTTAATGTTTTAAGCTTTAATGATTGACAATATAGTTTTTGTTTGCATGTTTATTTTTAAGATTGAAGACTAGGAGTTGCATCAGAATTGATTCCTGGTTTTTAATGATTCACAGGTAATGTTTGTTTCTGTCGGGAGTTTTCTCTATCAAATATACAAAGTTATTTATAGACTCCTTTGGTTTTAGTCTATTTCAAAATGTGCTTTTAAGCAATCTGTCTAAACAATTTCACTGACTTGTGGAAGGCTCCAGAGTGGGTAAAACAGTTAAAGTACCGAATCAGCAGCAGTATTGAAGACAAACCATTTATATTTAACTTTACGTTTCCACGTCAAACCAAACAAATTTGATTCGTGCAGTGTCTATTTTCATTTTTAGCATGTTGTACATACATTTTTGTAAACAAGTTATAGTCAAGGTAGTATTAGGTTACAGTTCCATCAGTAATAATGCATAAAAGCCCACAACAATCCTTCAGTGTCAGTTTGTAATCTTACAAACTATTGCCGATTTATAATGTTGCTCGAACGATCTATGCTCTACTGGTGTGTCTCTAGATCTGAAAATAAACAACTTGGTTTATGCAACTACCGTAAAATCTGAAATAGACGCCTCTTCGGAATTACGCGCCTTCCTTTAATGAACGCCCCGGCGTCTGCGGATGAAAAATTCGATATTGCACGTAGACGCCGGGGCGTCTATTTCAGATTTTACGGTACATTATTTTGTAAATGCTTCGTGTATCAAAGGATTTTCGCTTGAGTTGGCCCCATCATTAGGAAGACGGCGCCTTCCAAGACCAGAAGGTCTATTTTTGCATTTTCTTTTATGTATACCTCCAAAGGCCATGCCACCGAAAAATAGTAATATACGATGTTGTATAACATTGATTGAAATTATAGCACAGTAGTTTTAACAATTTTCCCAGATGACGTCAATGTATGGTAAATAACAGAATGTGCATCTCTCATCATCATCTCTAACAACTCATATTACCCATACGGGCTATACAGCTTACTTACATTATCGTAGATAACTTAAGTACATGCATCTTCTGTTAAAAATACTTTCGCCTCATAGGAAGTAATATTGTGTGAACGCACTCGTGTATAAGAATTTGAGATTACTGATTTATAACTATTGAGTTCACTAGGCTCAAATAAAGCACAGATTAACACAAATCCCTATTGCTACAACCGTACCTCATAGATTTCAATAGTATGATAAACTCGCGGCGGTAGTACGTCATCTATTTTTGTAGTGGTTAATTTATATTGTCTCCTTTACGCACTCCTTTTTTAGGTAAGCTTGGACCTACCATACCATTTGCAAGAGTCATTTTTCGTCCATAAATACATCAGATTTTGATGTTATTCAATTCTCGCAGATATGAACTATTAATTGTTCTATCGGCTCTACTCACACATTAAAGAATTTCCATATCTCAAAAGATCAAAATTTTTGATGTAGTCATGAGTTCAGCATCCTCATTGTAGAGGATCGTAATTAACTCAGGAAATTAAAAAAAATATTATTGGACTTTATTGCATATTAAATTATTGTATATTAAATGTTATATTTTAGAGGCTTATGTCCAGCATAACAGGTAATTCATATAAAATATTTCAGTAAAGGCTTTTTTGTTCCTTTTTAATTTTTCTAGCTGTTACCATAAGAATGCATCTTGTTGAAATTGGCAACTCTCAAAAGTAATTTACTTACACTGCCAATAAGATGGTGTAATTTAAAAAGATTTAAGCATATACATGCTTGATGTATTGCAATGGGAAATCCTACTAATGGAAACAGGTAAAAGATAAAAGAATTCTGTGATGTGGTAATAATGAGTTCTTTGTGAATTCCTGTAGCCTATGAGGCTTTCCGAATTATAGTGATGTAATTTTCCAGGAAGTTCATTCATTACCTTCCACATTACTTTGATGTCACTGATATTTTATACGCAAGCAATTACTCACAGTTGGATTCCTCATTTACCTTCAATGTTCTCATTATAGGGAATGCGGTCAAAAAACTGAAGCCAAGACGCAATGACGACAGGACACTATTTTACTTTTCATCATAAACCAACCCATGTATTTTATCTGCAAGAAAGATCTAAAGAATTTAAATTAAGTTTCAGTTCATCCAAACATCAGTGTAGTTTAATTTTAATATTTTATTTAAATTTTGTTCATGTGTTAAATACGTATTATCCTCTCATACATCAAAACCACATATAATAATATAGAGAAACAAAATATTCAGCCTTCAAAAATGTCGTTAAATTGAGAATCCCTTTTAGCGTTGACAAAAACGTGTCCTTTTCCGTCTTCTGTCACATTTGTAGGAAAAACCTCTGTAAATCATGGGATTAACGCAGGAATTGGCCACGACCATCAGAAAGAGAGCATCTTGAATTCTAGGATCAACTTCCGCTGCTCCTTTCCAATCCACCATGTACCTAGAAAACGAGAAAAGAAAAGAAATCCTAATCGTAATTGTTGGACATGACTAGAGCTGGCCCAAATGGCTCAAAACGTTAGTTGTTTAGTTCTTAAGATTCCAAACTTTTAATAAAAATCCATAAAAATAAGCTTTTGAGATGATCTTATTTGAGATTGATTATGCTGTTGTCATAAAAAAGTTTCTTACTAAAAAAGCATAACAACTTTTGAAATCATAATATACCTATAGTTTTCTTCTTTGCTAGGATTGACAGGACTTTTTCCTAAGGATTTTCATTCCCTTCTATTCGTCAGAATTTGTAACAAGAAAACTCAAGAAGTACTTGCTGATTTTGGAGACTTGGCGTGGTGAACCTTTTAATCATATAATGAGAAATCTGTCTGCTGTATTCAAAATAGTGTTCCTTAGCAGTCTAGAATCTTCGAAAATACGATATGCTTTTGTGCTTTGATATGCTATTGAGTATTATGTAAATTAATTTTAGATTTGATACATACAATTCAATTGTATACGTCAGAATATGTGCAAATCAAGCAAGCGTGTCATATTTCATTACGTTTCGGGATATTTCTACTCGATTAATAGAGCAAACTACAGATACTAAAATGCATTCTAGATGCCTCCAGAACATAAAAAATATGAAATGTGAAAGTTTACTTACCACAATGTCATTACAGCATAGGGTGTCCAACAGAAAACAAACGCGAGTACTATCACAACAGTCATCAGTAAAGTTCTCGACTTTGCCTTTGAGATATTGGCTTCCACGTTGCTACTACATCTGAGTTGGAGCATTTGACTGGAAGGATTCACATCTAAAATGAGATAAGAGGTTCACCTAAATATTTGTATCAACTTTCCATCACCTTATGAAAATCTCTTCACAACTAACCATGAGTCAAACCGGTAATTGAAGATTCTCTTCTTTTGAATAAACTAACACGAACACCACTATATTGAGATCCTGACGAAGATCTTCTTGAGCTCGACTTCCTAATGAGCTTAATAATTATAGCTGAGTAGGTAAAAAGTATGACAAAAAGAGGAACAAAGTACATCACAACCACAGAAAATATGCTGTAGACCTTCACATCTTCAGAGTTATCAAGAATATGACTTGTGACACATTGCTTAAACGTCGGAAATTCTGGGTGAGCTTTCACTCCAAAGAATACTGCTTGTGGGAGTGAGAATGCAACAGCCAAAATCCAAGCTATTGATAACATCACCTTAATCCGAAAATACGACACTACTTTCATCATACTCATTGGGAACACAATAGCCAGAAATCGATCTACACTCACACAAATCAAAACAAGAGAACTCAAATACAATCCAAAAGCTCGCAAAAACTGCGTAAGTTTGCATAGCACGTTTCCTCCTCTCCACTGTATTGTTAGTCGCCAAAAAACTTCCGTTGGGATTAACGTACAACAAACAATTAAATCCGCGAGTGACAAGTTCAGAAGAAGTAAAGAAATCCTGGAGCGTTTGGTTTTGTGTTTTTTCCACAATGAAGTTAGAAAAATGGTGTTACCGCTTGTAGCAACCACAAATACAACGCAGTATGCGTATACACACATTAACGAACTTTCACTAATTTCACTTAAGTAAGATGGTAAAGTACCGCTAAATTTTTCAAACTCTCCGTAGGAGATGTTTGTGGGATTGTGGAAAGGAAGTTCTTCCAATGAGCCATTTTCCCAAGAATTGTGGTCCATATTGAATACGATGGTCTTGTATGAACTTGATTTCCTGAGGTTTCCCGAGAGATCCGCTTCCAACCACTGGAGAAAGCATACTGAGAGCGTAGAGAAAGTCGAAACCATTTTGCTCGTAGGTTCTACATTCGTTTATACAGGAACACAGGTTTTCTTTCATCTAAACTTTCTTTCCCAAAAGCTTCAGGTTCAAACCACATATTCATTTATCTCAAATGGCCACCACTTTTTCAATCTAGGTTTATCTTTATGTCAGATGCAACGCTTGTGCAGTGCTTACACACAATAAAAAAATCCTTCCAGACACGTTTGCTAATTTAATGGACATTTGGAAAGAGAATCACAAATGAGCTTGAGGGGACGATTAGACTATCAACAACACAATTTCTAATCTTAGTTTTCATTCCATATGTATCCTCTTTGTAACTTTAGGGAGAAATAAAATTTACATTGTTTATAGAACATCGTTAGTTATTAGTAATTATTCATTTTGAAACCATTTCCCACAAACATTCAATGCAATAATGGTCCCGAAAATGTGTATATTAAGAATTTGGAATAAAAGATTTGCAATGCTTTTTTATGCGATTTTGATAAGAAACCTATATCTTTTTTAATAATGTAATCGCAAGGGACACGAACGAGAATATGTTTACAATTACAAGTACAATGTGGGCCACACAATAAACACGCGATGAATGGCACAGCGGAGACTAATATTTTAGCTACTACTGTGCGTACAAGGTAATGAATATGGAAGTTGGTCAGTATCTGTCGCTTTTAGATTGAAAAAGGACGTAGTGGAGATCTCCGCATCATATCGCATATAGTTTCATGGCAGGGCTGAATCTTAAAGCTTGTCACATTTGAGATGGTTCCCTAGTCAGTTACATAGAATATGTATGCTTTAAAAAGTTAAATGTAAATGTTGTTTGTTCAAATGCACACATTTGGATTAATCTATGCTATTGTATAATACAATTTTAACGTTTAATACTACATTCGTTTTCTTAGAGCAATCAGAAACTGAATATTTGTCATTGTCATTCTCAAACTTGTCCAATTGTGTAACTAAAAGTTACTATAGACCAGGCGAGCTGGTCGGCTGTACAGAGAATCAATTCTGTCTCAGCTAAACTCCCACTATCCACACATTCATTACCGTGTGCTGCTCGAACAGTAATGAAAACTATGGCATTCATATTATAAGTAATATGTCTCGGTAAGATCTGTTTGAGATACTTTGGAAGTCGATGACCACCCCATGCATTAGACTTCTGAGCGGGCTCGGTTGAGACTAAGGGACCCCATACTTGGAGGTGGACTCCTTCTGCAAGTATTCTCCTTCAGTTCTCTCTGATACGTTTGTTCTTTCCGAGATTTGCTGTTCAATAGCTTATCTCTTAATTTGCCTACTTAACGTGTATCATGGAAGAGACTGCAAAAACCCTTCAATGTGGTTAGCCGGATGGGCTTGCTTGATTATATAAATGAGTTCCTTCCCTATTTATGTACATACATACAAATAAAAGCTTCGGAGAGAAATATGAATAATTATGATGAATACTGTGCCTCGCAAAACTTTATTCTGTCGGAGAAAGGCTGACGTTTTTATAGCCAATAAAATACTTTTCTCACTTCACCGGACATAGGTATATCCATATTTTTGGAGAAAATATGAAATTGAAATTTTTTACAAAGATGCTGACAGAGGACTTGATCTAAGGTATTGCGGGCAAAGAGTATAGAAACACAACCAACAAATTTCCATTACATGTCTTCCATCCCATCTTTCCATTTTCTTCTATTTGGATCAAGGAGATTTATTTTTGAGTATTCCCTCGGAATCAAATTTAGTCGAGATATTTTCAACACATGACTTACCTTGAACTGGCTACAAATTGGGTTTTATTGAGGGGATCAAAATAGCTTAAATTTGCTGAAAGTTTATTAAAAGAATCCCACTATGAAGGTTTGAGAAATCCTTTGATTCAGGAAAACTACATGTTTGGATTTAACTCACAATTAACCTTTTCTGGATCACAATTGTTGCACAGTTCAAACTCATGGGTGGGGGTAAAACTTCGTTGAAGACGTTGGAAATTGTCTTTCGTTCTCATCGCTCTTTGGAGAATTTGGATTTCCATTTGAACAAGTGGATATTCAATAGATCTTGAACTTCTTCATGTAAGTCAAGTCTCTAAAAAATCCACATATTTATAGTTCATTTCTGCCAGGATGTCGCAAATATTCGCTAGCCAAAATGAAACCAAACTAGCAGTATTCTCAACCCCTGGAATTTATAAGCATGTAAGCACATTTAAGTTTAAATTAAATGACTGTGAAATCTCAAACAGTGGCTGGCTAAAGTGCCTTGGTTTGTATCTTGACCCTTTTCTCAAATTTGATATGCACATCGACAAAATGTTAAGTATTTGCTACATGCGACTGAGAACTCTGTACACCATTAAACAC
>JAQIXX010004388.1:0-16409 GCA_034700605.1 Willowsia nigromaculata
AGGCGGGGATCCACCGGAAATATGCTGTGGAGGAAAGGGTCTGCCCCACATGCACACGTTCACTCCAACAATCATCTTCATGTTAACGAGCAAGCTTATCATAGACGAGGCTCCACTCCTGGTGACGTACTTTTGTTCCCAAGACGGGACTCTAGAAAGTTTTCAACGGACTCAATCGACCTTAACGCAGACATCGCATTGCTAAACGCAAACAAGTCTTGGAAAACCAGCCAGCGTACGATTGTGGAAGAGGAGGTAAGACAAGCCGTTTATTTTCATAATGTTTCAGGTATCATACTCAAAAGCAAGGTCATCATATTAGTTATGTAAATTTAACGGCAGTATTTGGTGTCAGCGGAGTAATTCTATCTATCAACCAATGTGGTACATACATATATAAGTAATATAATTCTTATGGTGACACGCTCAGTAAGTTTGACTAATTTGTCAAAACATTTGTAGCTTCGGTTTTATCATTACTTTTCATCTCTACATCTTTGACCATCATCGTCAAATAACCACTTAAAATACTTTTCATTACAAAAGCTATTATCCTTTTTTCTACTCTCTTGCTGGAGATCAGCCTTCAAGATAACATGGAAATTTTCATTTTTTTGAAGTGGGTGTACGCATTACTAGCATATTTAAGTAAAACACACAAAAACGAAGCATACATGACATGCATGAACATAATATGCGTCCTCACTCCACCACGATTCATTTCATTTTTTACAGACGAACAATGTCAAATATTTATTATTATTACCATTCAGCCAATACTGAACATCACCATTTAAACCGCATTGTGTCAATATATTGACGATGACCAACTTAACTGCGTCACCATCATCTGCATCACCAAAAAAACAAGATAAACGTGCGACTTGGCACGACCATATTTTTAAATTAAATTTTACCTTATTCTGTTTATTGTCCAAATCACGTGCACTACTCCCACGCATCATTTGTATGTACGAAAACACAAAACACGTAAAGCATTATCGCATATTCTGAGATTATAAAATCCTTGCGGATATTTAAGAAGACGGTTTTATTCAGGTGACGTAAAATGTCACACAAATGCCTTAACGGTATTCATAAAACGCGAATAAGTAGTAACATCCGTGATTGAATTCACTAGAGATTCAAGTGACGAGTCACTGAGTTCACGTTGTTCGTGTTGTTGTTTGTGTTTGGAGAAAAGGTGAAACAATGATGTGATGTACCTTAATCCCCATTATTGGGTGATAATGAAAATAATAACATGTTAGAGGTACGAATTGCGAGCAAAAGCATGTTATGAGGTAACGTTGCTGCCTTTTACTTGTGCTCAATATTGTTTTTTCTTACGTTAGTTAGTGCGCTCGCTCCCATCCTCATTGTCATGCCGTCTCTGTTCCTCATGAACAACAACAATCATTAGACCAATCCAAGCTTATTTGCAAGAAAAGAAGCCACAAATTCCCTTTTTTGTGGATCATCTTGGTTCATACATGCTGACCAAATAAGGTGATCCTCGGATAAAACCTCCTATTACATCACACACAGGCTCGTTTGCTCGTACCATATACTCATTGCCAACATTCTATTCTCCTGCTCAGCCTAATATTAATCATAAAAAATGTTGCTCGTTGCCGTTATGGCCACTGCACGGAAAAACATTTGCATAATATGCTCACCCATTGGTATCTCCTCGCCTTCAGCGCCGTAATGGCACCAAAGGGAAAGGTGACTATTTTGCAGAGAATTGGCTATTTTCATGGCGTGCTTAAGGAGAGTTTGAGAATATTTTGGTTTTAATTTCAAATCTGACGAACGAAAAATGTGTTGGTTTGCATGCAAAATATAGTTATTAAAAACTTTTCGTAAAGCCAGGTTTTGTAATACTTTACATTGTTTAGTAGATGTCTTGCATCTTTTATTTTATGTATAACGATAAGAGTGAATGAACATCTTTTTTTCCTGAACACTAGTAATAAGCTGTCTATAAATTGCATCGTTAAATGTATACAGCAGCATTAACCACAATAATATTTCATTGGTTGCTGTCATTAAATGCATGTTTGACTATTAAGAAATCTAGCTTTCGTCCAAATGCTATATTCTCGAGACCAATAAGTCTCAATATGTGGGACGTTTTAAGAGCATCTTAAATGATGATTAGTTTCAGAAGAGAGGTTAATGATAAAGCTCCAACAGCAATAACTTTGGAAAGTATACAAGTCTTTGAAGATGATGATGATGACAGAAAACAAAGTCACCGTCCAGCTTGAAGTTTTAGTCTTCTAAACTTTCGCAAGTGCAATATTCATTCAGATTCATGGCTACATATGTATTCAATATTACGTCACATAAAAAAGTCTTTGTGCGACCAGAATTTTTAGTTTCTGTTTTTTCTCATATTGGTTGTAATTTGAAGTGGTTTTGATTTTCTGAAGCAAATATTTTGGATATGTACCGAACTAGACCATTTTGTGCATAGTACGATGTAAGGACAAAATAATTTCATTTTCAAGAAGCGCAATGTCACTCTTTAGTAGTATAGTGTATTGTGCATTTTGCGTTGCCGCTTTGCTTTATTAGAACGCGGTCGTCATCATGACAAGATAAACCTGATCATTTCTCACGAACATCCTTCTTTTGCAACCTTTTCGATTATAATTCATGTCTTTTGTTTATTATAACCATTTTGGTTAGATTTCTTCTTCGACCACCAATACCAAACACATTGTTCATCAATCATTTATGCATTATTAGACTCTTAAAAAGTGTTTCCATTTGTCGTTGTCATTCTGTGTGATATGATGTCTTTCATATTTGCGTTGAGGTATACTCATCGGCGTCGTGTGAGGTGGTAGGTGGATTGGTTGGGGCGGTGCGGTCGCCATTTACTTTTGTTGTGTCACTCTTGCAGGTCAAGTTTGCTAGAAAAAAAAGTAGATAAAAGCACCATCACTGAGTGTGCGTAGGTGTGGGTGGCTTTGATGCTTCATCTTCTCTATAAATTCCAGCCGTGTGTGTCATCATAATAAAAAACGTAATATAATAATGATGAATGGCCCTAATGACTACAAAAAATATTTACTTCAAACTCAGGTCTGAAAATGGGAAAAATCTGACATCAAAAAGATTATCGTGTTCTCTGGTAAATAATGAAAACACACATCAAATGTCTTTTATTAATCTATAAATAAATATATAAAATTCTCTCCGGACTAAAGTCAAAAATCAAATTTTAGTGTGAAAGCAACACATAAAAGTGGCTATACGCCTGCACATACCAGGCCGACTTTTGCATACCATCCTGCAAAACTTTTTATTTTCGACCGAAACGGACACAATCCATGAATGGTTGTATCCTAGTGGTTTATACATTGAAAGACACAAGGGAAAGCTCCGTAATAAAACTAAACTGAATTTACAGAGATGCGATAAGCAGTGATATCCAGTTCGTCGACGGATGAACGGACAAACTTCACAAAACTAACCCGTTCATGATGGATCCTCACTTAATAAAACAGAATTATTAGATGAGTAGGTAAATCTAAGATCAGATAAGTACAATAATACAAGATATCATATATGGACTTGGCAGTTGTTACAAAATAAGTATTCATAAAAACTTACGATGCTTCTTTAAGAGCAATTTTTCCCTGCATGATTTGTAAAAATCATACAAATTTCGTTGAGTTCATTCGATGCTTTGAATACTAATTATTTTTTATTTGAAATCTGATAAGAGTTAAATGCATGCCTGTTTATGTAAACGATAAATGATCATAATTTTTGTGCTCCAGAAAAAAAAATTGGAGGAGGTGACATCAAGTTACAGACCATTTTAAATTATACACATACTTGTGTCGTGCGCTTGAGTCGGCTCTTTGCTGAAAGATGTGAATATAAATTTGTGATAAAAACGCATGATAAAAATGATGATATAAAAGATGATTCACATAATATCCAATGTATTCACAAGTAGTTACTTGCATAGTTGGCCTTTTGGTTGAAACATGGAGAGGGCACGTCATTTCCCATTACCCATTATCATATTTTCTAGCTGCCTTCAGGCCCTCAGTTTTGTTTGACAGTTACAGAAGGTATTTAAGCATGGGCGTATACCTCATTGTAATTTCTGTTGTGAATAAGAAATAGGTAATGTAATTTTTTTTATACATACGCGGAGGATTCTCATTATTATGGAGGGTGCCGGACAATCATGATATGGTGAAACAATAAAAAGAAAATAAAGTAATGATAAAAGTATGAAAACACATGTGAATTTCAAACTACTAAAGAGGATGGTTTTATAACTCAACAGATAAGCGTTCAATATTGCGATCATATTAGCTACTCAGAGCTTTATAATAAACAATTTTATGACCGATAACTTTCCCTCAACTCAAATTCAGCCAACCGATGAAAAAACACGTGGGTGGTGATGTCGGAGAACAGGTTGTCTAGTTTGTTATACTAAAGGATGATTAGTTAACTGATTTGATTAAGGTGTGCGGAAAGAATTTTAGTTGATGCCATAATGTGGCTGTTGATATTGGTGGGCTGTATTATCTCAAATGGCGCTCGGGGGCTAGCGTCTTTTCATATGCTTTAGGTGTTAAAAGTTAAAGTGTTCAAGAGACACACGAATCTGACTAAAATGGTGCCTCCATAAAAACGTTGATATCGCTGCTGGTCTTTTTCGTTAATGAGCGATTAATAAATCTGCAAAACAAGAAAGCATACTGATAAGGATACCTAATTTGTTAGTGTTAGAATCCCAATAGCCTGATGTAAGGTAGAGATACAGATACATTGAGTACATTGCCAAAAACGATCAGGTCAAATCTCATCTTATTAAACAAGTGAATGTACCTCAATTCTTTAAAAAACAACAGACAAATTTGGAAACAATCCGGTGATCATAAATTGTTCAATTGACAGGGATTCATTATTTGTTATTGCCACTATTTCGTTATATAAATCAATTTTGCCAACAAGATCAATTCTGTGTTACTTTTGCTTTTTAATTGAAAAGGAATAATATAATGCATTGAATACACTTGCACCAACTGTGCAGTGAATTTAAAATTGAATGACATGACGCAGGTCGCAGACAGTTAAAATTACCAAACTTGCTTGATTTCTCATTTGATACGTAAACAGGGAATGGCTAGTAATAATTGCAATTCACAAACAACTATTGACTACATTATTGAAATTTTTTAATTGACGACCTACCTACTACACTGAAATTGTACACAGATGCATAACAGATTGTCTGTTGTTTCGAAATAACGGAAATCAAGCAATTTTCATGCTAATTTTATTTACATATGTACTAGTTTCTCGAATTAGTGAAGTGTCTAAACTATGCTAACAATGCTCTCCTTTCTGGTATTATTAGCCCTTAGAGATTAGATCGAGCATGGAACGGGAGGCCATCAGGGTGGTGACTTGTAATAATAGTAATAATGATAGCGACATAAAATCATCCAAGCCAAAAACAGACAAGCAAAATAAATAAATTACAAATTAAGCAATTTCACATGTTGAAACAACATATTTCTTTATCTAATTTCCTTCCACTTCCAAAACAAGATTTTCCAAACAGTGTTTAGTCACCTTGAAAAAGATTTAAGAAGTTAACAAGTTATTCACAGTAAAAAATGATACATACGCAGTCTACTTCACTTCCCATTACTAAAACATTGCCCCATCCATCTAAACCATTTAATATTTTCAAATGAACTTTTAAACGAGAGTTTTAGCAGCTTTAAAATGCCATTATTACTCACAGACGGTTTTCCATAAAAGGTAGCGCTTATCAAGCTCAATGCTAAATTGCTAAAGCTACTAAACACTTAATACAAGCAACACGCACAATTTGGAGTGAATCGCAACTGCTTTTGGTGTAGCTGATTGTCTTCACACGCACATCATTTTATCATCGTCGCAGAATAAATTTTTCTCAACGAAGAAATTCAGCCTTTGTCAAAGGCCACTCTGCTAGAGCGATAAAACATAATCTTCCCTCTATTTAATCACACCCTATATGTCGGATGCAACCCCTGCCTCCTCCCCATTTGCAGTATTCTTGGTATCTCTTCATTTTACAACATAATAAAATGTACCACACTTTCATTTTATTGTTTATCTAGCCACTAATTTTCACTACATCGGGCAACAGCACGCTCATAAATTTGGTTATTTAATTATTTCCAAACATTTTGATTAGTTCATTTATGTCAGAAAGGGAGGTACTTGGCCACGCAATGGGTTTATCGCTATTCAATAATGCATGCTATACAATATTCACGACTAGTTTTCTCATCGTCTCGTTGAAACTTTATTTTTCAACATTTTTTTTTCTTGTGGTCAGTTTCCACTTCCTATTCCATTACAGATCTTGCGAAAATGTTGTTTGATGTTATGTTTAGAGGGCTTCATACGCATATCATCGTCATCAAATGTCAAAAACACTGATTTTAACAAAATGGACGCAAAAAGTGTATGGCAACGATAATAAAGACGGCAAGAAGTGATAAAAATTGGCAATCAGTGACCACTTCATTTATACCATGCTGATGCATAAAAATGCAACCGAAAATCATCGTGCCTTCGTGGTTTCTTCCGTTCGCTTTATTGATGCTCATTTCACATCATGTATAGATAGTTGGTTAGCTAAAAGTGGAAGTAAGTAGGACGTTTTATATGATGCTATTAAAAAGTGTGCTGTCCATAAGGATAATGATGGTAGGTAGTTGTTGTGAATTATATTATTACTGCGAGTTGGTTACTTGTTGATATTATTTTGAATGGCCAAAAGAGGAAAATAATTTACGGTCAACTGATCTCAAAACGTACCATTATCACCACTCTTCCTTCCAAAGTGATAAATAGCCAAGAAGCATCACATCACATGTCAGCGTTGACCGCAACATCACGACACGAATGCACTGCTTTAATTTCAGCGCTTAAATTAATATCTTCAGTGGATACGCGATGTAGCTCAGTCTCAATCCACACAATTGATGATTTTCCTCAATAAATACTATCACCGAGCATAAAACTTTAAAAGTGATAATTTTCACATTGAAATGAAATAAAAATGGTTAATCTATAAAAACAGAATCGCACTAATTTGAAGTGCTTCAGAAGTGTTTATTGTTAAGGACGTACGGAAGGACTTTATTTTTATGAAATCGCTATCTTGAATGGTTGGGAGGGATACTTTTTTGGATGCACACAGGAAACCAGATAGCGCGTCATTTCCATTATCCGTAGTCGTAAAAATTTATAATATTGAAATTTTTTATCTTAATAAATTCCCAGGTAAAATTTTCTTAAATCGATTTTGCGACAGTGATGGTAGTGATGGGAAACGCCCATTTTCAATAAAAGCCCATGAACAATAATGTGCACAGAATCATATTTACGTAAAATACATTCATTATTATTGCACTATTGCAGCTTGCAAAATTGATTTATGACATGGAACGATAAAAGGATTAAAGAAAGCTGCTGACGACGGAATCTTTGGGGAGATTTAGATTTTTTTTCTTTTAAAAAATGAGCATGTTCATCATGCAAATCATTTCACGCCAGAATGATTTTTCCTCTGCTCACGTCTCGTCTCTAAATAATATGCATTGACTATGAATGAACTGCTAGGTATGAAAGGTATGTAGGTAGGCAAGCATTTTTAAAACAGTCAAAGCATTCAAATTTTAGTAGCGTTCCTGTTTTTGTCTACTTCGTCGAATTGAGGTGAACATTCCTTTCAATTATTGTCAAACGAGTAGTATGAAAATGCAGGCAGAAAATTGAGAACGGAGTGAAGTGGTCGTCAGGTGAAGACTTTGTGAAGGGAGGAAGGGAAGATGTCTTAAATAATCGGTGAATTACGGTTAATCGTTTTTGCAAAATAAGAAACACGCGACTCCGCGATGAAATTAATGAATTAAGCAAGGAAATTACGAACGAGTATCTATTGGCTGGTTTAACATACACATTTATTCTAGAATGACTAATGATTAACACTCACACACACAGGTCGTCCTCCCAAGATTTGATACCGATTTGTAAGATTATCAAACAAACACGACTGTTTGCATTCGTTATAATTAAAGATTTATACTGATTTGCCTGTGTTATGCCATCTATCATGTTCACAGTAAGCAAGGCAGTAAATATTTTATGATCTATCTAATGATAGTTAAAAGAGTAGACAATTTTTAGTGCAACTACAGAAATAAAAAAATCAAATAAATTACTCAAGTTTGGAGCATTAAAACAGTCCGATTTCATCTAACTCTACTGCTAATAGAAACTAAATGATAAAAATAAAATGAAAGTGAAGAAAAATCAAAGGAGGTAAAGGTAAAGCTATTAGAGGTATGCAGCGCAACAGTGTCCGCTCACATCTTTCCTTTTTGTGTAGGCATCTTCTGTCATTTTTGTCACGATAAAAGGTAAATATAGGGAAGGAGGATTTTATGAGGGGTGCATTTAATTTCTAATCATAGAGTTGCACAAGCGCAATATCGTTTACCATTAAGTTAATCAGCGCTTTTCATGCGTCACTTTTCCATTCTCACAAATTGAAATCATTTGAAAATAATTCACAGCAATTCATTTTCCAATAAATTATACCTTTCCTTTCAATAAAAAATTATCAAACAACATTATGTTCTGTCTTTACCAACATTCCCAGCACCTTAGCGCAACCAGATAGTTTTGCGTGCATTTCTGCCATTTACTTGATGAAGATGACAATCTTTTTTATATTAGCATTACCACCAGTAAACCTTTATATAGCATTTTTATTTTATAATTTTTCTTACGAAATCGCCTTCACTGATCACAGAAAACAGAAAAGACAAAAAGGAAAATCTAAAGTGATTTAGTTCAGCAAAAAATGTCACTTAAGTGCGTGCAACATCAAGTCATAAATGACTATTACAATGACAATAACGATGAAAAACCACTGTTAAACTTTCGGTTTCTACATTACTAATTTTTCAACCTAGAGTCCATAATTTATAATGATTTTGTTCTTTCTTACGAAACGGAATTTACGCTTCAATAACAATGAGATAACTGAAATAATTGGAAAATTTAAAGCTTCATTAACTTTTTTTGTTAGGGAAATTTTCGAAAAATGAAACTAAAAACTAGTTACTATATGGCATTCGTTTACTGGCTGCTGCTAACCATCATATGAATTCAATTTACGACTTTGAAAGAAACATAATATTCATGCCCACAGCCGCAGCAACTCCAAGTGGAAAATTGCATTTTTGTCTTGACGTGATGATGGTTTAACTTACCTACCTACTTATCTTCGTCTGCTATTGTTGCTATCGCCTGTGTGTTACTTAAGTAAAGAATGATGGAATTTTACTTTCGTCTCTTTAACACCTACTCAAACAAGAAGAAGAAGAAATTCTTGCCAGCCGTAGTTTTTTACTTGACAATGAAAACGAAATGAATGCAAAGACAACAACAACAAAGGCTAGTAAATGCTTTTAAGATGCAAAAATTAAGCCAATAATGTAGACAGAAAAAGAGCAGCCATGATGCATTTAAATGTTGCAAAACTAGAAAAATAAAGAAGGAAATTAGATCGATGGTGGTGATGGTGGTTTATGGTGGTGATTGATGATAGGATAGTGGTGCACAGCCAAACCTCTAAGACTGGCGATTATTTTTGTGTCATCATAATATCATTCATGGCCAATTATCGAGAGAGTTTTGAGAAGTTACAATTTTGTAGCCGTCACTCCATCCCCATATCAACCTACCTATGTACGTGTAGCTATAAAAACAGTGTTACCATAACCAACACAACTACTGCAATGATCACCAATGCCAATTTTTTCGTCAGTGTAATTTCGTAGAATTATTTTATAGTTTATTTATTTAGGTAGTTTATTTATAGCAAATACTGCAGTTGAAGTGCATAGTGAGAGGTGTCCAAATAGCGAGAACATAATGACAAGAGTTGGCTCTGCGACTGTGAGGATGATACTAACCAAACATACCTACGCACGACTTTAGCATTGTGAATGGTGTGATTATTTTGATGATGTGTTACGCATTTCACCTGCAAATTTATAGTGCAAGTGAAAAAATCTGTACTACAATAGATTGAAGAGTGTTTGTCGTCGTCATCCTTAATATTGCATTCACTTGGCTCTGACTGACTGTATGTCGTCGTTGTTGCTATAACATCAGACTTTGTTCCCAACTTCTTTTAAATGAATCAGAATGTATGCATATTTTGTATATTTTATACATATTGTTGTTGGTACTAACAAACGTCTCCCTTTCCTCGCCAAATTCACTTTGACAGGTGAACAATGCATCCCACAAAACCATCCCCATCACCGTCATCACAACTAACAAAAATGGAATGATAGATCACCGCCATCATCTTCATTTCGTTCATCAAATCGTCACCTTATTATGTAGTCTCCTTCATCTGATTCAAGATGACTGCTGTGATTGAATGTCTCAAACTACTCCTGCAAAAATGTATGTGCACATTGTCATTCATCTACTCTACTCAATCCCATTTTTGCATTTCCATAAGCTTTTCTTGCTCTGATATTTACTATCAATTAAAGTAAATGCGCTCAAACTTGCTTCACATGTAAAACAATTTGGGTTATTTATCAATCATCATACCTTCAGTTTCCGCTCTCTCACTCTCTCTTTCTGGACGTGATACATATGTTAAAAAGTCCAATTTGAAATCATAGTATTGTGGACTTTAGTATAGTTTATATTTGTATTTGTTACAGTTGAATTGGAACAATGTTTAACTTGAAGTTTACGCAACTGTATATTCATTATTCGTTTGAAGCATACACGTGATAAATAAATCATTTTTATTTCAATTACATCATAATTCGGCATTTTTCAGTGGCTAAAAGGGAAGCCAAAATAATTATAGAAATTCCTGAGCTGCACTTAATATTTAAGTGTATCAGAGAGAGGAAATCGTGAATTTTTTACATACCGACCGCGCTGATTGCTCTGCTTATGCATTAAAAGCTGCAATATTATTTTTCTACGTGATATTCATGATGCTCAGTTTTCTTACTTCCTACATTTTTTGTAGCTGTAAACTAGAAACATCAGCAAATCAAATCTTCAGAAGTGGAAAAAAGTCTCAAGCTCTAATTCAATTACAACTGCCTCTGTCCTTCTCCACTCTTTGCTGATGTCCTTTTCTTACTTCAATTGTTTTTCATTTTCAATCATGCTCATTCATCACGCTCGCCACTCGTGAATGAGTTGTGTGAGAACTACAGTAAAATTGCATTCAGGTAGTAATGTTGAATAATGTCGTCTGCAAATTAGGAAAAATGCATTGAAAAGGGAATTTTGAAACTCGACAGTCATATTCTTGAGCAAAGCTAAAGACACCAGTATTTTAAAGTGGCCCCTGGTTACTCATCTAGTCATCATATTTTTCTTCATTTTTCAAGGAACGTTGCAGTAGCAGCAATTGAGTGATAATTTTGGTTGAATTGACTTTTTCATGTTTTAAGAGAAAAAGGCACATGCGCATGTAGTACGAATGAGTCAAGTCGGCTTGATTTGAAGTTTATAAAAAAAAACTACACTGGCTCCTCATGCTTTTTATATTTCATGACACTGGGCATAAACAAAACTGTCGTTTTAATTTATGACAAGTAATTTGAGCAGTGAACATTTCCTAATACTCCCAGACAATTTCTTTAAAGTCGTTACAATTCATGACAAAGTTGATAGCTCCGTCGACAAAAAATTATTGAAGTTATTGCAAGCACGGAATGAAAACATGATGGAGAAATGGTATCCCCATTTTCTGATGGGTAACTTGAGACTGCTGTTTGCTACACCAAAATTGTTGAAAACACATTTTACAATTTATTTGGTGAAGCTGGATTACCAACTTCTCTAAAGTCAATTTAATAACGATTATAAGTAAATCATAAAAGTTAAATTACCATTTTAAAATTTTTATTACTTGTTACGTATCGTCGTTTAAAACTCATAACTCTATTGATACAATTTCTTACTTCCGGTGAAGAATACATTAAATAGTTGATAATTGTGGATGCATTATGCTTGAGACTAAATTCTCGTCTTCCTTCCTTATCACTTGTGACATTGCACTTGCTCTTTCCTCAATTTTCTCACACCTCCGTAAATGGTAGCTACGCAAATAGTTTGAGATCCTGCATTATGTGAATTTAACAAATTTAACAAGAAAAATAGGGTGTTTATGGCTTACCTCATCCCTCATCCTTCTCATTTGTTAATCATGAGCATGGAAATATACATGTTTTATTAATGTTTCATTTCAAAATACATTGCCATCTTAACGTCTATACGTAGTTTACTATTTTGGCAAGTGTGTGCCTTTTCTGCTGATCTCGTTGCTATAATAATCGTTTACACAATATTCACAACCACCACATCTCACACAGTCTCAGAAATTCTTTACTCGTTTCCACGTACATAGTTTAACAAATAATAAGATTTTCATGTTACTGAGTGTGTGATGTGGCGTTACTAGGCGCAAAAAGAACAACACCCTTCATTTAACCGGTGCTGCTTGCCACTCAACTTCTTTAAAAAACCATTTTGTTGCAGTGAATCAAAATAACACACGAGATAACATTCCACTTCCTCCCAATTTTCAGTCACGTGTTACATTCTTTCATCTCAAGATCACAGTTAATTCTCTTCTCTGATGAAAAGTGTAAAAGGTTACCTACATATGTAACAAAAGAGGAGAGTCGGGAGGAGCAAAAAAATAAGAGGAAAAGGAAGTTATAAAAGCTCACTAAAGATATCCATTTTATTTATTACATATGCAGTAATTCATTCAAAATCTTGCATCTGAAAATCTGAGTCATTTTTCACCTCATAAATTTTTCTAACGTGATGGAAACTCGGTTAAATGTTTCGATTTCAATTAGCTTCATCAGACTGGGCTGACCATATGTGCAGAAACTGCCACCCACGAAAGGAAGTAATTATACTCAAAATTGCAGACTTAAAATATTTATTTTGTAGATGCATTTATTTAAAAACATAGATAAGAAAACAAGGTAAACTGGGCAATTCGTTGAGTCAAATGAGTCACTGGGGTATTCATTGTGATGTTGACATTTCTCACATAATCTTTTATGATAAATTGTTATGCAGAGCTGAGTTTTATAAGCTCTTATAAAACGCATAAAGATTTTTATAATTAAATTAATTACACAAGTTAATGACCATTATACAACCAGTGGACGGGGGGTTTATTGTGAGCAAACAAAATAATGAATTATTCATCGGAACATCAATGAGCATCTGCATATCTGTCAGTGCTTTCGTTTCATAAAACAAACACATTAAAGGAACATAACAATGACGTAGACTCTCTTCACGTGTAATTATCTTTTATTGGTATGCTACGTTAGCTAGGAAACAAAACAAATAAACATTTTTCATTTTGATGGATGGGCACGTTGATTATCTTATCAGACATCGTTATCATGAGCATCGTTCCTTCCTCTTTTATCACACCATATCCTTCTCACCCACGAATGTCTTCCTAAACATATTAAATAATATTTTGCTCCTATCAACACTGCACAAATCTTAAACCTTTCTCTATTAGTCATTCTAATCTTCGAGCAAAACCATTAAAAATATTTTGATTATATGAAGACCTTGTCTGGTCATGACCCCGCCTTTTCCCCCCCGCAGTGGAAAAGGCACCCAAAAATAAGCGTTGAAAGAGAGATTAAAAACCAATGAATGCATTTCAGAGGTCAGCGATGGTAATTTCTGTTTATTTGGGAAACCTCAACCCCAAAAACGCTTATCATATTTTCTTTTGATTTGGGAAATCCTTTTCTAAAGAATGTTAATTAACAAAATGCATTACAAAGTCATGAAACAAATTCATCTCTTGCCACCAAACCACAGGCACCTTAAATCATATCCCAACTTCTCAAACAAGAATTTCTCACCATGACATACTTAACCTGCCTTATTTTATGTTTGTTTATCATTGTATTCAAATCTGAGTTTTTTCTTTTAATTTTCGTTGTGCATCTTGTAAATAGTTTCACACAAAGACTATGCACTTTTGCCAATTTAAATTCCTCTGAAGGAGCAAGTCATGTACTTATTCAAAAACTTAGCAAAACAAAAAAAAGTCAAATTTGTTTCATCAAATTAAAACAATGCTAGCCAGACTGAGCATAAACATGCTTTTCCTATATCTCTACTCGCGTGCTTTTCTCACGGAAAAGAGTATGAATTAGCAAGAAGACAAACCATTTTAATGAAACTACAAAAAGAATGCTTTTTATCGTGATAAACCGGTGCTTACAGTCAATCAAGCTTACCGGTTTCATGTAAATTTCCCATAAGCTCACACAAGTGCCACAAATGATAATTACTGTATTGTTGACTGCAATCTCATTTGTTCAATTCAAGGGAAAAAACTAAGGTGTCTGTCTAAACCCAAAACATTGGGCAGGACCATGGTAATGCAATTATTTGATGCAACACTGGTTTGCTCAACAAAGTCAAGAATGCAGTAACAATGCAAACATTGAGTTTATTAAAACACTTTAATTAAAATCTCAAATGAGTTTCAAGAAGAAGAAGAAGAAGAGGGGCAAAAGCATAGTATCACAAGTGCAGAGCTCAGTTAGCCACCTTCCTGCTATAAGAAGTAAATCCCAATCATTATCATCATCATCATCGCCACCACACCAACAACATTAGAATCCCAGCGTCTTCGTCACCACGCGTTCTCTCTCCCTGCCAGTTTTACACTCTTAAGCGTTGTGCTCCATTGACAGGAACAACAATGCCAACCAACAATCTGCTGTGCACAGAAAAGAAACACATGCCAAACGATTCCTTTCAAAAGCTCGACCAAGTAAAGCAACAACGTGCTCAACAAAATCGCATTCTTCCCAAAATCCCTTTTGTGTACTTTTCTGATATGAGAGATGAATGAAAGCGTATACTATGAATAATCTGCTCGCTGCACTATGCGCCTATCTTTCTAGACTCTAAACTTTAGACTCTAAAGAGAGGTATAATGATGATCATATTCTTGGTCCGCACATGATGAGATTTAAATACTCTCACAATTATGTTTTTTCATGAAAGAAGAAGAAGGGGAAAAGACCACATGCCGTTGTAATAACAGTAGAGCAAAGTGGTGGTGGTATTGGTAGTGAGAATACCTATAATAATAGATTCCTTGACTATGTCACTACCACAAAAACACCATCATCATCGTCGCCGTAGTCATCATGACACAGATTTTTTTTTATTAATTTGAAAAATGCCATGAGCACACACACAACAGATACTACAAGTGCATTGAATCCCTCTCCCTCTTAAGACACTTATTAGCATTAGCATGCCGTCATGATGATGATGATTATCATCGTCACCATCGTTACCGTGCGTGTAGCATAATATACATCAAATTTGCTAGCTCTGCAACTTGGCGCATTACAATATTTTTGCAATCTTTGTGAAGCTGTGGCTTAGCTTTGGCTTGACGAAAGAAAAAGCGTGCACAGTAGCCTTGTGCCCTGCTGCTGGTGTTCAGTCACAGAAAATTCAAAATCAGAGGAGTAGAGACGACAAAGTAGTTTTTGAAGCCATTGCTCTATCCTCCTCCTCCCTCTCAAGAGGCTCACTTTATTAGTCAGTTAGTCAGTCACTCAGTCATAGTCAGTGTGCTAGCGAGTCTGTCGCCAACTGAATGGGTTTTGAGAATAAAAAAGTTGTAGTTTGTGAAAGTTTTTTTCATATTTCGTTTGTTAGGGGTAAACGAAGCAAAACATTCCTAAGCCGAGCTAAAAGAGTGTCTCTGGTTTTTTCTTTCTTTTTTGACAATGAGTTGGAAGAAGTGACAGTGTGAAGTTGTGCAGGTATAGGGTAGTATTAGTACGTACTTTGAAAGGGCGAAAAATGAGAGTTTAGACGGGAATGATGGTGGCGCAAGAAATTACATGTATTACAACATGGTTCGGTAATATGACAATGGCAACAAGTGAAATCGATAAGAAAAGTGAGGACTGTTTAGACGAATTATGTTGTTGACAACGCGACCCGCGACGTCAACGAAGCTCATGCAGGGTTCTCATGCTCATCATCCTCAGCATCATCATCACCAGCAGCATCCAAATCCAGGGAAGAAGGGGAAGAGTAATTTGAGTAGAAAGGGAAGCAAATTGACAGTTATGGGAGCTCATCCAGGAGGAGGTGGGAGGGGAGCTACTGTCGTGTGGACAGGAAGAATGGGACATCACCCACCAACCACATTGTTGCTTACTACGGCTCCTAATCGTGGGGGAGGAAATATTCCTCCTCCACCCCCTCCGCCT
>JAQIXX010004389.1:0-16406 GCA_034700605.1 Willowsia nigromaculata
CTCACGTGACATATTCCATATGGATATTTTATCGTGACCAGGTTGGTAAAATTGAAGAAGAATCTATCTAAAACCGGCGTGTGAATGGGGTATTTATCCCATGCCGTATACATTCGCAGAGCTTGTATGAAGTCCCGCTGCTTGTAAGATAAATCGTTATAGTCTAGTCCGAATTCTTCTATCAGCGGGTTCTCCTCTTGATTAAAAAAATCATCAACAATATTGTCCTTGGTTGGGCTGAAGAGACAACCATTGCGTTTCTTCAGACTACTGATGACGGAGTCATCATTCTGTTTCCAAGATTTCGTATTTTCTGCCTGGTTTTCGGAGTTGTTCTTTTCATTTGCAAATTCCCGGAAGCTGTTGGAGCTTCCCGAGCCGACACTGAAGGTTTGAATGAATTTACAGCCATATTTGTTAGCCGCGGAAGCCGTGTAGCTGCAAACTTAGCGGGGACTTCTTGAACTACAGCATGGTGGGATAAGACCTCTCACAAGAAAGATGCTTATAGACAAGATGTCCAGCATCAACAACAAAGACGATCAAAGCAAAAGCAGAATAAGGTTTTAACGATTTTTAACACATAATTTTCTCTACATGAAGTGAAAAGCAGTTATTATAGTTACCAATAGTTTGCAGAATCGAAGAAGATGCGGTATCACTAAAGGACGGAGTGAGGTTACAGCCATACTTCTATGACGCGGAAGCCTTCTACCTACAAAATTAGCAGGTGCTTCTCGAACTAGCGGCTTGGGGATTTATTTATCCGTTTTTGAGTTTACTTTTATTTTGCTTCGCTTCTACAAAATTTTTTACATCGTGGATTACGCCACCTTAACAACATGGGGTATCTTTATTTTCTCGTGTCTCTGGTCATGATGATGCAACAACACATTTTGTATTATAAAAGCATCAGAGGCACTGGTCCAGCCCTGACCGTGCGAGTGGTTAATTTAGTTAATGGTCATGTCTGGACATCATCATTGATTTGAAAATTCCTCGAATCACCTTCTTCAAATATTGCAATACTGTCAGAGGTTTCACCACAAACATTTTTCCATACCCAATGTACCTCTGAAACTTTTTCATATATTTCACATCTTTTTTATCTTTGCATGAAAGCCAGGTTCCCTGTCCATTCCTAGTGTTAGCCTCCGCCCTCTTCCATGACGCCCTTGTCTTCTGATTCCATATTATGCCCATGTGCCCAAACATTTTCAGAATAAGGGTTGTTCCAACGAAAAAGTCGATAAAATTAACCTGACTAACCGATCTACTTAACTCCAAAAACTGAATTTGAATATTATAAGAAGATTATTCTGAGATGTATTACTGAAACTTTCATGCATACATTTATTGTCGCTGATGTGAAAACAAATCCGTAAAACAGGTAAATGGCAGGGTGCATAAATTTAGGATCAATTTCTGGGGTGAGATGAAGTTCAGTTGCAGTTTTGCAAATTCCCAAGAACTATCGGGTTCGTAATCAGGCATGTATACTCCTACAAAGAAATTTTTAGATGTAATTTTTTTTGCTTTAACTTATGGCTACCCAGGTACTCAACTTTATTCAAGTAGGAAATATTTTCAAGTAGCCCAGAGCCACGTTCAAAGTTGCCCACCTTCCACGTTTGAAATACTTGACGTGGGACGAAAATTAGAACGTAGAATGTAAGTAAACGATTTCTTTGTTGGAAGCTAGCAGTATTGGAGAGGCACCAATGTGATAAGCAAGCTTTGAGAGTTTTCGACTATACATTTTTAGTACGTACGTTGTTGTTGAGAAGAAAATTTCATGTCTGCTTTGAAACGGAAGTTTGGATGGATATAGATTAGATACATTTAATAAAAACTAAATAGATAGATAGACTAACTAAAAAGTTAAATTAGTTTTTGGACGCTGTTTTGGGGTCACCACAAAACTTCTTTGAAATCTCTTCATGTAGAATTTTCTAAAACTTTTCTGGATCCTTGTACCTTGTACCCGTGCCATGTCCAGTTTTCCCATTGTTCCCCAACGGAGCATTCTTCCAACTCGCTCTTGTTTTATAGATAAATCAATATTTAAGGCTGAAACTCCATAATATTGTACATCCACTCGAAAACACGATAAGAACTAATCTCGACCCAGTGTGCAAATTACCCCAATATCTGTTTTGTTATAGCCAAAAATGTGAAAATATCTAACCACTAGAAATCCGTTTGCAATGGAATGAATCCTAATGAAATTACACCATTTTGCATTGCTATTATGTTCTAGACAACGGTACATCTTTGGGAACAATTGAATATTACGGAGCTCATCTCATGCCCCGGAGGCGAGTCTAAACGGAATTCCTAGAGAGATTTTAATTATTTTTTAAGGAGCAGTTTCAGCATCATACAGTCATACAGTCCTAGAAAATTTACACGGAATCTCTGCGTAGGAAATTTATAAATGATTCAATGAACGTGAAAACTGTTTCAAGAATTGCAATGAATAATATAATAATCTCTTCTGCCCGGAAGTTAAACATTGTCAAAATAGTAATACCATTGATTGCGCATAACCAGTTGTTAATGAGATAATTGAAGCTTTTAAAGGGTTTAAAGGGCACGCTGTAAACCTGGTCCGGAACATAAATGCACACATACAAAGTCGTCAATACAGACTTAATTTTTCCCTTTCAAACAAAACAAAAATGATCTCTCTGTGAGAATCAAAGTCGAACCTTTATTATATTTAGTAATAATGTAGAAAAAATCGTTCAAAAATTTCCGCATGTCAAAAATTAAATTTGGATATCGATTTGATCGATAAAATATTTTTGTGCAAAATAAAATTGTGCAACCCTATCCTATGCTAAAGAGCCTAAATACTTAGCCATTAGCATAGCTTTAAGCACTGTTACACTAATTTTTCGTAGAAATGCTAACACGCTTTTTGGTCTCACTAAAAAATACTTTCCATGACCGACACATAAAGGTGTACACAACCTTTATGTGACCAAATCTAATTTCGTACCATTATGCCCCAAAGGAAACTGACCAGAAGCATGAGCTGGTTTCCAAGTCCAAGTTTCTCATTTTCAAGCTTAAACTTCCGAGCATTTTCAGAGTTGATTTGATTTGAAATCTTTGATTTGAACAGTTGGATGGGAAAAGTTGAGATTCTCGAAATTGAATTGATTATAGAGAGATAAATTCTTCTGCTCCAAACTATAAAAAATGTTAGTAGTTTTGTTAAATATTTGGATCTTAACAACAAATCCTTTTAAAAATTAAAGCAAATTGAAAGCACAAGAGAATTGAGTGCTGCTAACCAGAAAAGAATGAGATACGTAAACTATTCCAAACGAAATCCTTTTGCTGGAAGCATTTAAATGCTTGATGAGGTAGAAAAATTACAATGTAGTAAACTGAAGGTTTTAATGTTCCAACTCTGGTCACGTAAAGTTTATCTTGTGTGTGGTCCAACCAAACGTATGTAAGTAACTGTTTCTTTTTCCCGTTCAAGTAATATGAAGTAATTCCAGCAAAATGTATTATACCTATTCATATAACTTAAACGCATACTATTAAAGCAATAATGACAAAGAAAATCATTATTCAGCAGAGTATTCCTTTACGTCATGTCTATAACTTACAGTTATGTAACTTTTATGCAACAATTTGCAACTTTAAATTTTAAAATGCTTACTGTTACAAATTATTACTTTTATGTATTTATCCTATTTAATGTACATATAATTTAATTATATTAAAGACCAAATACAACTTCTTTAAACAGAAGGATTTCTCAAAATTTCTGGTGACTTGGATCGGATTAGATTAACAGTGACTTGTGCGCATGTATTTAAAAGTAATTAATACATAACAGTAAAATTCATCATCATTCAAAATTAATATCTTTTTAATGAATTTGTGAGTCCAAACATATTTTGGATCAAGGATCTTATACCAAGATTTGACAAAATGTACAACACAATTTTTCAAAATTGATCTTCATAGTCCCTTGAGTTTATTACTGATCAACTGATCCAAAATAAAATCGAATCAAAATCATAAAATCGTTAGTCTCAAGTCTAAGCAAAAAGGAGCTAGGAATCGAACACGATGTATGGTAATTTAAGCACGCTTCAGAAACGTACCTTACTATTTGTCCTTGCCAAATCGGTTCAGACGTAACGGATCTCGTCAGCTTCACTGAGAATAGACAGTACCAAGCACTTTCTCAGTTGCGCGTGCTCCCAATTTATGATGGATCTAACTAGGAATCAGTCCTTTCAAAGTGGATCAAAAAATTGGCAAGCTTTGGTTTGAATAGTTTGAATATCTTTACAGTAGAGTAGGATCCACGAACTCAACAAATCAGCATCCAGCTCTTTTGCAAAGATGAAAAGTCATTCACTCGTCTCACCATCACCAAAAAGTACAAAATTAATTGATCTCCAGGTTTAAGTGACATTGACAGTGGTTCATCTACGTTTGTATGTGAATATAGCTTACATGAAGCACATTTGTGAACTGAACAGTGTACAAACTCAAGGTTTTACATCTTACAACGGATACGTTAAACGTTAGGCACCACAACAACAACATTAAGTGGATATCTTACGTATTTTGAGTGTTTAAGTGTTTTGACCTTTTCGGTTGTTATTAACTCAACTCATAATTATTTTCTAGTAGTTGTAGATTTTCAAATGATGGAGATGGAGGTGTTCTTGGTCAACAATCAGGCGGAAGATGAGAATAGGACCGAGGTCATTGATATCACGGACGAATATGTGGAAAAGGTCTGGGAGCGTATTCCCATGATTCTGGAACCAGTTGAGGACAGTATTGAAGGCACTTTGGTGGTCGAGGCGATAAAAAAATTACTATACGAAACGAAACTGAAAGATATCCCTGATCTAGAACCCAGCCGCAAATATAACTTTCCCATGGATGTTAATTTCTTTATTCCCACTTCAACATCCGAATTTGGTAAAGTGGAGTTTGGCGATGACCCAATGAGTGATGGTAACATCTTCTGTAGACTGGTTGAAGCATTCAAGAGGCAAAACCTCATGTTTAGTTTAACGATGAAGGGCATGAGCGTCAAGTTCTCTTGCGGATGCGCTGAATTAATAAATCTGGAGATTAAAGGTATACACATTTCTAAATTTCAATAATATTAATAATCGAAATCGAAAAACAAATACCAACTTGCTACCAAAATGCTACTTGTCTATTTTCAGATGCGAAGATTCCAATTTGGAAAGAGTGTCATGTATTCAAGATGATGAAGTTTCCAGAACACGGATCCCATCCGGAAGCTACTTTGGAGGGTACACAGTTTTCTTATGCCTCCCTGACCGTAACTATGAAGTTAAATGAAAGGGCGATGGGGATGTTGCCGCTCAAATCCAGAGGTCTACCATTGCACCATGTCGCTTTAAAAAATAAAACTCTTTTAGAAGAAGAAATTGGGAGTGACATTGTCATAGTGGCTGCAAATGGGGGTGAGATAAAGGCTCACAAGTCCATGTTGATGGGTAAGCTCTCTAGAAAATCTTAAACTCTTAAAATGTAGATAAATTTGACTAAAGTTTTGGTTAAAAAAATTAAAAAATTAATTTGATGGCTACTTAGTGAGTTCTGACGCATTTCGAGCAATGTTCGAGCACGAGACGAAAGAGAGAGCTTCCAGTCGATTGGAAATGACAGACTTTTCCGAAGATGGAATTCACGCGTTACTCAAGTTCGCTTATTGGGGTGATATGACAGCTGCGCTGGACAACTGTGACATAGCATTGGAATTGTTTCGGGCTGGTGATAAGTATCAAATGTTATCTCTTAGAGCTGCCACAAAGAAGCTCATTCTTTCCAAGGAGGCGAAGTGGTTCAACGTGAACATGGCCGTCAGTCTTTCCATTCAATCGCGAAATTTCGCTGATAAGGAGGAGATTCTAAAGAAGGTGGCTCAGGTGCTCAAATGGTACAACAAGAACAAATATTCAGAACTACTTGCATCCGAAGACTATCAGGAGTTATTCACAGCTAATCCCAAACTTGCAATGCAACTTTTCAGTCACTTTTTGGAATTTGTGTATTTTTTTCTACCTTCTGATTGTTTCCGATTGTTGGTCTGTGTGGTGTATATTTTACGTGGAATTTTGTCGAATTTTAATGAATGAACGTGAATATTTTAATATTTGCTTACTAATGTGTGTTTAATGTTTAATGAATAAGCTTAGTTACAACAATATTAGCGTATATAATTTGGTTTGAGAATATTGATATCTCATGTTTGGGAATTTATTCAAATTCATTTTCGCTTAGATCACATTTGATACAGTGTTGTTATATGAATCAATTGTAAAAAATAACATTATGCTGATTGCTAAAATTTATAAATATTTATAACTGTAAGGCCATGTATTCCAAATCATACACTTACTGTTCTGTATATAAAAATAATACTGTCGAATTTTAATTTTAAAATTTAGCTTCCAAATTGTTTAAACCAGTAAATGTTATGAATAAGGTTTTATACACGCTTCAGTTACATAGCGTGGCGCTTGATGTTATATCCTGAAAGCAATAAAAATCTTGATAATAATAATGTACAATTTCTTTCTAGATTTTATTGTTTATTCTTAAATACTTTTTTCGCATGCCAAAATTAATAGATTTTGTAAAATGAAATTAATCTTTTCTTGCATATTGCAAATTGAATTAAAATGATGCTTTGGTGCTCGTTGAAACTCAACTTTCAGAGCACTTTACTTGATGGAATAAACCGGTACAACCGGGGTACCGAAGGAGCCTAAGCATCTGAGATTGCCGATAAATGTTTGTATTCGTTGAAGTTTACTTTAAGTAATGTTCTATTTACTATGTTTATGTTTACTCAGAAGAATCGTGATTCCCCAGCGATAGGTACCTTAAGGTGCCCGTCATTTCGAAGTTGCGTGACGTATGAGCATGAAAATCAACCAATCAATCCTCATAGTCTAAGGTAAATCGAATCCGATTACGCGTTCAAAAGATATCGTCTGGACGGACAGACACGAACGAACCCAATAATAAACATGTCTCGAACCCATACTAAAACCATCATTCCAGTCATTCTCCGTCCCTTCAATTACTCCAGTTAAAATTTTCTACACTTGTTTTCCCTTTACATTGAAATTGTAGCACTTTAACTTCAACAGGCCGCCTGTTTGCCGGATATCGTTACGCTTGTACTGTGAAGATGTTTACTTAGCAGAGTTCAAAGTAATGCCGATGTCAATTTAGTTTGAACAACTAGAAGCAATTTCAATTTCCAATATAATGGTTTGCTTATTGCTTCAGAATTCATACACTACAGACAGAGTGCGTAGAATCACATAAAAATGTCTGTCATCATAAATGAACAAGGGCTGGAACCAGAAAAACAAAACGATACGTATATCATGCGAGGCAATGATAAAGCTTACTGAACGGACGATCACTTTCGTAAGCGTATTAAAATTGAAATAGTCCCATGCATAATTTATTGTAGGACTGGACAACATCCATCTAGCACCTATTTAATTTAATTTGTTCTGTGAACTTTGAAAATTTCCAACATGACCAATTTCCACATTTGAGTATACATAAAGCTTTTGTTTTTCTCATTGTCCTTCTCTCTACAGCCAGATGCATTAATAAAAAGTGATAGCAAGGTTTGTTTGAACACACAACATTCAAAAATAGATCATAGTATAATCAAGGGATATGGACTTTGATTTGGGAGATTTGAGTGCAAATACCTTTTTTTTTAATTTTTACTCTGATTTTAACTGTAACAAAAACATCATCCCAATTTGCAGCACAGTTTTTTGTAGTTGGAGTTAATTGGAGTCACAAGGACAAGGAACCGTTTATATGGATGCAAAATCCTGGAAACAATGGTTCGACTCAACACATCATTGACATCATCAACGTTAATGGCAATATTTTGGAATGCCTAATATCGTCAGAGTTTCAATGAAAAGTTCATGCTGTATTGCAGTTGATATGGAAATTGGAGTGATTGGACTTCAATGAGGACGGACTCATTAGTGCATATATCGGCTCTGGAGGTCGCGTATTTGCATATGAAGCTGCAACTGGAATTTTTACCATTGTTGACCAGTTTCAATAGAATCATGTTTTGCGTCAGAATGGAATCCTACCAAGGAGACCGTTCTATCGGGGCGTCATCATCAAAACCACAGTCACTTTAAAGGCCTTTCACTATGTGGATCGTTTGTAACATTGATGAAATATATTTATATAAAGCTTTTCTGGTTCTGGCATACAGAAAGAACAACGAGTGGAAAATTCGCTGGTGCAGGCTTTCATTGGGACATTGATATTGCTTGAGCTGGCTCATCTAATAGCTAATATCTAATTCGCAAATCTTGCTCGTTACAGATAAATCACCAACAGATAAACGTAACAACAAGCCTTGTTAAGTAGTCAAAGAAATACTTAATGCTTAGTAGTAGTAGAAAGCTCCGCAATTCCTGCGATATTCAGTTGTCCTTCATTGTTAAATATATTTCCAACCTGGCCGAAAACATAATGTGCTCACTCAGTAGCTCCAGTCCCAATAAAATTAATAAACATATGCGTTGATTTCGTTTCAAAATTATCAAAATATATCATCTTAAAAACTCAAAAATATCCTTTGCGGAATCTCAATAAACTGCTTAGTCACATCGGGTATACCTCAAATAAATTTATCATGAATAAGTTATAAAATTGGTTAAAAATTATAAGATTAAGTGGTTTTAAATGGATTGGAGTCAATTATAAGCGTATAAAAAATAATTATGTATTAATTACATGTGGAACTGCCAGCGTATAAAAAGTCAAAACTCGTCTTTCCTCACAGTACATCTGCATCTGCAGGAATAACAACTAGAATAAAATTCCTTAAAAATTGATAGGGAAAAGTAAATTGAACAAAGCAAACATGAAATCCTCCGCAAAACGCGCAGCAAAACGCACAGGAAAACGAAAACAGCCGAAGAGTGTAACATCACCACCTAACCGCGAACTAACTAACCGAATTACAAAGGTGAAGTTAGGGTGGCAGGATGAAAAATGGCAAATTTTGATATCTCATTTTCAAAGAATTCTGGACAAGTATGAAAAGCCAGAAAACAAAGATAGTCTTGAATTTCTGGGGGAAATTCATTCGGCCTTGAGTAGCTATACTGAATCGGAAAATCCCGCCGCTGCCGAAACCAAAGATCTGACCGTGTTCCTGAACTGGATCAATGTGCGTGATCAGGATGAAGTTATATATTTCGGCTCCAAACAGTTAGTTCGCCACTGGATTGAACTCCTCGTTCAAAAAATCAAATATCAAGTTAAAAAATCCGAGTATGGCTGCTCGTTTGGAAGTGCGATGACACAGTACTTGGATGCACATCCGGAAACAGATGAAACAGATGAAGTTGTTATGGAATTGCCCGCAAGTGGAACTGAATTGACTGACAAAGAGAAAACTATCCAACAATTCAGTAAATGGATATTCAATGCACCATCCAATTTCAATGAACAAAAATTTGAAAATCTACTGAACACAGCTCTCTTTGACATGGAAGATCCCACTCAAAAGAATGCGTTGCTAGAAACTCGAAATGAGATTGCAAAGTTTTGCCAGACCTTCCACGAGACTGCCTGCATTGAGGTCGATGATGTGAAACGTTGCATCAATGGATTACTATCTGAAGACCTTTTAAGTTGTAATAAGAGAAAAGAACTGGAAAACGCACGTCAGAATCGTCGCCTTCTCCTTGAACTCACCACAATTTTGAACCATTTTATTAAAAACTTTAACTCCTGGAAGTGGCCAGAACCCGTGTGCGTTGTTTTCCGTAGAAATATGGCTGGTCGCTATCGAGCCTATATGGATGAAGATATCGTCACAGCGATTTTCCTCCATTACATTGGGGCAAGGTGGTGCATCATTTTCAAAAAACTATTTAAGAAAATTTACTCCTCGGGAATGTGGATATGGGGAACAGGTACAATTGGAGATGTTTATTACAACTCAATTGAAGGATATCGAAAAGAGTTCCATGGCAAATCGTTCCTTTCCATCCTCCCGTCAGAGATTAAAGACGTGGGGTCCACAGGGTATGATGACGAGAATCGAAACAAGGACAATACCAAGGAGACTACTCCAATAAATATCAAACAAAAGTTGCTCCACCTCATCAGCACCGAAATACAACTGAACAGTGTTGTCCGACCAGACGAGCCCCTCGCCGTGGTTCAAACAGATATGGAATGGTTTGGCCCTTCAATTGTCCACGACGCGATCTACTCACTGATGAAGTTCTTTCACGTAAGTGAGCAGTGGATGACATTCTTCAGAAAATTTCTGGAATGTCCACTCCGAGTTGGATCACACACAGCTCCCGTACAAGTACGTCAACGCGGAGTTCCAATAAGTCATCTTCTGAGCAACTTATTCGGTGAATCCCTCCTATTCACTTTGGACCTGTTCGTAAATCAGAAGTCTGGACTTTCCCTCTACAGAATCCATGACGACTTTTGGTTTTGGGGTCACGAAAATATAACGATTACCAACGCATGGACCAGTATTAAGCAGTTTGTGAGTATTTCTGGCCTTAAAATTAATGAGGAGAAAAGCGCATCTGTCGTTTGCAAATATGATAAATCGGCCGAACGCTCGGACACAATAATTCATGGTCCAGAGCCACTTCCTCAAAGGAAAGTTAAGTGGGGATTTCTGTATCTGCACTCCGATGGATTTTTCCGGATAAACGAAGAATTACTGGAGCCTCACGTAAAGGAAATGCGAGATTGTCTCCTAAAGTCAGACATAGTCATGGATTGGGTTAATTGTCACAATCGATACATCCGCTTTTTCATTCGCAACTTTGCTAATCCTGCATTAACATTTGGAAAGCAACACATTGGCCAAATTCTGAAAGTCTTGAAATCAATCATGAAGACTGTCCACAAGGAAGCTAATGGGTACCCCGTAGAAGCACTGAAACTGAAATTCCCAGGCGAATGGAAAGACAAGGATGTGATGGATTCCTGGGTCCATTGGCCAAAAAGAGAGGGTGGATTATCGTTGTTCAATCCTTTCCTTGATCTTATTCCCCTCCATGAGGCGTATAGGAGGTATGAAGCGGAGAGGGCTGCTGAGGGAGTTACAAATATTTTTGGGAGGGCAATAGACCAGGATATAGTTGACTGGAATGAAAAATTGGAGAGATCAAAACATCGTGCAAAAGCGTATCTTTGGAATTGGAATAATACACATGATGGTACTATAACCGACCCAGATGAGCCTTATAGCAATTGGTACAGCGAGAAAGATGAAGTCGACAGAAAACGTGCTAGGAATAGACTGGGAAGAGTTGGAAAAGATGATTGGTTCCTTCGGAACAGGGAAACAAAATGGGAAAGATGGCGTGCTGCCTTCTGCGAACTATTAAAAGAATTGAAGCCTGACAAACCACAACAGCAAAGTGGTGATAGCTGGAGGGAGTGTCTGTACAGCAGTCAAATGGAATACAAACTTGGACAGCGTGAAAGCTTTGTTGACCACAATTTAATACCATTGAGTTTGATTAACTCAATGGAAACTTCACGAGCACACAAGAACTAACTGTAAATTATTTTACATTTTACATTTTAGTAGACTATGACTATGACTAATTGATAGAACAGACTATAAAATATGTGTTTTAACTGATTAAACAATTATGTATACAATATTTTAATTTTTCTCTAATAAAATCTATAATACAGAATAAATGGATACTTAAGGCGCGCGTAAAGTAAAGTTGGAAGCATATCTATAGGTGGAGTAGCATTTGAAAGCATTGCATCAAATTATTTTCTTACATAACATCTAATGCTGGAAACCCCGCTTCAAGGAAGGAGTGAAGGAGTAAGGCGAAACTTTGTCCAGGCAAGTTTGACTCTCTTTCGAATTCATTTTCTTTTAGGATCTTTAGTGTGTGGCAGAATCAAAGAAAATCATAGAAATGCATCCAGTTCCTACGAGTGCATCCCTTATAAATACGTTATATTTATATCACCGATTCTGTAACTGTATAACGTACGATCCTGCTCCTCTAAAAATAAGATTTCTTATGTTTATACGACATCCAAAGTACGCTTTTATGTATGTATGTTTAATTTTATTTTCTGCTTAGTAAATACGAAGGAAAATTATGAACGAGAAGAAAATTTATTCCCTTGTTAAATAGTTGAATATATTTCAGCTTATGGAGAAGCCAATGGGTCCCGGATAATATTTTTAATGTTATGAATAGGTAATGTATTCATTGGTTTAGTAGGACAAGGGCAAAGCAAAGCAATGATAATGAATTTTTATAAGGATTTTCTGTCCGATTTAACGATTCTGGATAAAGTCGGTAAAATAACATTTTAGACAGAAATAAGACAGTGCCCGAGTGACAGAAATACAACTATCATAAAGATGGAACTGGTTAGTTTACTGCTTAATTCACATAGCTGTGATAAAACGTGCATAAATGGCACAAAATAAACTGATTTTATCCCGCCAAGCATAAATATAACTTTTAAGATTGTGGAAGCATTATTCTTATTCACCACAAATGGGATGTGGAGAATTTGGGAGTGTTTTTGGGATTTGAGAATGTTTGTTCGATTTTCATGACATCGTTAAATGAATAAGTTTTTCCTGCTTAACATGAATTTTATCGTATAAGTACATAAATATGATAAAGTGCTCGTTCTAATCTTATAATCTTGTGATAATAAAGTATTTTGCTGCGTAGTGCCAAATTTTACATGGCATACAATATACCAATTTCAGTTTCTATAATTAGAATATTCTATAACTAGTCAAAAATTCATACATGCACATGCGAGAAACTTACATTCACTAAATTTTGCTTTGAATAAGCCAAATTTGAATAAAATTTGTTAGAATTATTCAAGTTGAAGATCGAGTGCATCAACATTTATGTATATCACATCTATGATACGAAGTTAGCGAACTAGTTATTTTGTTATCGGCATGGCTATGAACTTATTCGTTTCCCTGTCTTGACTTTTTCTTCTGCTCACTCACTCAGAGTAGACAGCAGAGACATCATTCTATCACTTGTGTTACGGCAAGTAAGACCTCCCAAGCATCTTGTTAGAAAGTGAGGAGTGGAAAGTAGGAAATACTAACAGTGTACCCAGACAGACACTCAACACCTTCCCACTAAGGTAATTATTTCCATATTTTAATTTTTGGCTTATTGGAAAGTTAATTTTAGTTAAGTTTCTATGAGTATGTTTTTACTAGGTGAATTTTTTGTTAATTTTTTCCTAGTTCCAAGGAGATGGAGCGAAAGAATTTCTACCTCGAGAGAGAGCAAGGTGGAGCGCAACACCGGGATTACATGTTTCAGCAGGATGCGATACCGACTAATCTACCACCGATCAATGGCAATGGCGATGGAGGATATCGACGGGCTGGAGCGCAACAGCGGGAATATATGTTTCACCATGACGAGACACCAACTAATCCACCACCGGTGAATGGCAATGGTGATGGAGGATATCGACGGGTTTTCGAGCAAACGTTTAACGGCCCATTGTCAATTTTTGCTCCTATTTTCGAACAACCAGGACTATATCATATTGTACTTAACATCCAGCAAAAGGAGAAGGAGGCTAAACAGGAGCGCCATGGAAACCCCGGATCATCCATTTCTTTAGGAGGTGGCTCTTCCCAGGCAACGCCTTCTCAATCCCAGCCCAGGTTTTACCCTCCTAGTGGATCTCAACAATACACTGGGCCTAAGTAGCTGTTTCCCCGATGGATGAACTCAATTCGTATTTAAACTCGAACATTTGAATCTTTATAATTATCTTATTTCATGCAATGAACTCATTCGTTAGAACATGATTTATTTTGTGCATTATTTTATCATTTTTCGTGCACGAACTCCATATGCACATTCACGCTTATATCATCTATATCATAATCATCATTATTGCTAGCATACACTTATACGTTTCAAGAGTCTTACAGATTTTGTGCACTTATTTCTCGCATTCTCCTACTCTCTTCCATAGCTGCTGGTTCAACGTCATAATTTTTTGCCTATCCATCATACTATGTTATCATATTAGTAATTTAACCTGCAATTAAATAATTGATTAATTTAATTAATTGAATAACTTGGATCAAGAATTAAAAGATTGTCTGTCAGCGGTTAAATCGGTAATCAAGTAATAATAATCAAAATTAGAATAAGAAGGAGAAGATAAACATTTTGAAATTTGGAATTGGAAAATAATAATTTAAAGAAGAATTAAAATTTAGTAGGTAGGTTTTAGGTAGCGATAGCGATGTCAGGGTCACAGTCATTTTCAGGTCGCTGGGGCTACAACGAAGAAAATATAGTCCAAGGTCAAAGGGTTGCTGCCGAAAACCCCGAGCCGCAAGTTGGTGCAAGTCATGAGGGTCCGCGGGAATTTCAAGCAGGGTCTGATCGTAAGCTACCTGGTGTCGACCGAGGGCGTGTATCTGTCCAGCAGACTTTCAATGCTCCAGTCAGTGTAGTAGCACCAGTTTTAAAAATTCCTGGACACTATTCGTTCAATGTGGAACGTGGCCAAGGATCAGGATCTGAAAGCGTCAATCAGACGGAACCGGAAATACCACCACCGTCTCAGCAAAATCCCGGACCAGCAGAGACTAACAAGTTAGTGTAATTTATTTTGTCACATTTATATACTTTATACTAACATTAATTTCAAAGATTCTAATTCAAGAATATGCATTGTTTGTTTGTTTTCAGGAGTAATAATCCGGATGGTAATAATCCTGACAAGGAAGTGGTCAATCATTGCACCAGCCAATAATGTATTAATATTTTAATGTCATCTTTGTTAGATTGTAAAATCACTCCACAGTTGGTATTATAAAATTTTGATCATTATCATCAAATTATTATAGGCATTGTATTGAATTATCTGTATCTTAAACGTCATGCTGTGTAACTGTTATTTACAATGTTTAAAATCTAAATAAACTCAAAGAACCCCTAAATTTTAAAAATTTTAACCACAAAGATTCGAATCACTATGATATACAAGGGTAAATACTAAGACACACATTCTTGAGAAAAGTAATTCATTTTGATAGCTTTAAGGATCTCTTAAACGCATTTTTTGTACTGGTACTACTGGCACTAGATAAAAGGAACTGAACGATAAAAAAATGGAAAAAGCTAGGGACACTAAAACACTTTTTGTTCGATGCCATCTGTTTATGAGCACTTCACGAGGATGACGGTCGTGTTTCAAAATTTTCATCTCCCCATGAGATAGTTATGCTTAGTTATGCCATCGTTTCAGTAAAGTAAGTTAAACTTTTTCTTGGAGCCATTAATGAGAAAAGTACTGTGTGGCAATAATGAAACAAGCATTTGCACGCTTTTCTTGTATCTTGTATTTAGTAAGGAATTTACTCTGCATTATTTTGGGATTTTTAATATTAATATTAATGACTAAACACACTAAAAGTATACATGCCAGTAGTAGGTAGGCATACGCTAAAAGCAATGTGGATAATATGTTAGTTAGCTAGTTAAAATTTATTTATTAAGTTAAAACTTCGTAAGCTCAGAGACGTACATTTAGTCACGGTAGTATTTCGTTATAGAAGGTGACAGAATGCAAATAAAGATAACGTTTATAAAGACAAAGACTTTTGTTGTATTTATAGTACAAAAAGGACCAAACTTTTCAAACTAATCATTTGCGCAGCATGAATCAAAGTTTGGTCTTGCCCTTCGTTGAAATTTATTAAAACGAATTTATTAAAGTGTTCACATTGAAAGAAGTCCTGCGGAAACAAACAAATTGACCTTTAAGATGTTGACCAGCGCCAGCGCATTTCAGAATAGGATGCTCCTTTGAGCTCGTTTGAGCATATATTCGTTAGACTAACCAACTAATCTGAATAAGCTATTTTCTGTCGTCCAAAAACGTAAACTGTGTAGGTATTTAAGTAATTTTTATATCTTAAACCTTATTTTAACATCTCGTACACGTGAAAATACTGATATCGAACCACACAACCATAGCTGACCAACTGAGATATTTCAGCTCGGCTCACATCATATCTTGTTGATTTCTACGGTAAAGTAAGTACGTTATTTTATTTTGCCAAGTATAACATGCATAGTGGGATGAGACTTAAAATATTTCTCACGGAGTGATGGGAAAATAGAGAATTCGTACTGTGATGTAAGTAAATTATAGAGATGTTGTGTGCATTTATATTTGTATGCGGAACCACAATGTACAGGGTATTTGCCACGACTTGTACACTCAAGATTCAACACACACAATATTATAATACACTTTCCTGTGAGATTTAATAT
>JAQIXX010004390.1:0-16405 GCA_034700605.1 Willowsia nigromaculata
AACTTTCCTATTCTAGGAATTATTTTCTAGCAAAATTACTTATAGGAACCTACTTTTCTAGGAACTTTCAGTAAATCATTATTTTTATGCGAAATATTCCAATGCTTGTGTTTTTCTCCTGCTGGCGTATCATAAAATAATGAGGAAACAACTACTAATATGTTTCATACTATATAGATCCAATCTTTTTGAGTTGTGAATTTCAGTGAAAGCAATACGTTTGGCAGTAAAAATGCAGCATGATTCGATTCAATACTTACATAAATTGTTTCGGCTAAGATTGCGTTTATTTTTGTCTATTAAATGAAACATAATTTCCACAAACACGGAACTCTTCGATTACCAACACTTTCTACATAAATTTGCTTATTAACAATTTCATTTCATCATTTCTTAACTGTCCCTGTATGAGTCAGGATCAAACAGTTTATATTTCTTCTACGAGTGCATAGATAAATTCTTATAAACAAATGATGATAGTCCTTCATATGAAATGATTGCTTGACTTGAACTTTGCATCATTCACCTTTCTTAGAAACTATGTACCTACTAAACAAAACTTCAATTGAAAACAAAACAAAACTAGTTTAACCTCCAGATTTCAGGTAAATCGTTTTCTACAAGTGAGAAAAAACCTTTTGAGTAGTAATGCTTAGTACTAGTGCACAAAGAAGTATTGTTTCTTCGTATTCTGGAAAGGCGTTATTGTAACATACTATATTGGAATGTTCTAATAATACTAACCAACAAGAATAAACATTTACATTAATTGCAGATGCAAAATATATTTTTGCACCCAAAATGACTTACCCTTGATTTGATGATTTCATGACAACTGAATGGATTAGAAAACAAACCTTAATTATGTGGACATTTTGATTGGCAGCGAAACAGAAGTCTAAACTTTAGTCTGTAAAATCTATAGCATTTCACCATTCAAGTTTCAATAGTTTTAGCGATAATCTTAGTCAATATGGAAGGAATCCTCTATCTATCCCTATTTTTTGAGAAGCAAAATGAAGTTTATAATTATGATGTAATTATATAGTAAGTTGCTTGAATGGGGAAGGGGGATTTCTTTTGCCAAAAATTAAACAATTCTTCATATCGTGGCATACCCGTGTAAAACTGTCGATGATGCTGATTTTCTAATAAACTCCCAACAAATTTCTCCTCAGACTTACGATGATATGATTGGGAATATTGGGATATGATTCACTTTTCATTGAAACCTTCAGCAACATATTAAAAATAAAAAGTTTAATGTTAGCAATAGGGGCTTTCCATACATATATCATAACACGACGAAAATTGACTTCAATGGGCTTTCTTTTAAATTGACAAATACATAAAGCTCTTTGGAAGCATTTAACTAAATTTCATCTAAATAGAATGAAAACATGACTGGGTAGATCATGTAAAATATTTTTCTTAAATTTTTCGGATCACGTAAAGCTTTACCTACAATCTGAATAGATTCTTCATGTCATTTTAACTGTTTTTTAAGTTTGCTTTCTTCTTTATTTAGAACAGAAGCTTTTTTTATGAAAAAGACACCCCAGAATATTTTAATATAGGAAATATAGATAAGTATCTATAAAAAATCAATCCCATTAGTGTCTAATTGTATTTTGATGTCTGCATAAGGAAACGCATCTCATTTAAATTAGTATTTGGCTTGTTGTGTGCTAATTACGTACATGGACTCCAAATACGTATGAGAGTATGGAGACTTCAAGAATTCTCTTCCAATGTGAAAATTTTGGCATTAACTTTTTCCATATGAACTACTCAATTGCATGAGTACGTACTCCGTTGTTAAAAAATCTTTGGAAAGTAAATCAATACATGAATGAAAATACACAACAGCTTAGCATCGTAAGGGTGAATGACGTAAATAATAATAGCAGTGATTCATACAAAGCTAGCAGACAGTATAGCACATTTTTGTGTCTGGAGAACGTTTTTGTTTTGCTGAGAGAGGTTCATTCATAAAAATTTTTTTAACGATGTCACAACTACTGCACCATTTCACTTTCCGTGAGGTCTTTTAAATGGGAGCTGAAATAAGCGATGTAAAAATGATACATATATGTAAGTTATGTTAAGCACTCACATTGACACGGTTGATTATATATGTATATTATATGTAACATATTTGCCACCAACGTGATATATTTGTATACATGTATGTCATATAGTGTCAAATGTTATGAGATCTTTATGATTTTCAACTAATTAATATATAGCTATACTAAAGATAGGGAGAAAATACATACCTACACAGTTTTCTGAGGCTGTTTGAGTGCTAGTAGCTACAATGTAGAAACAAACGAATCCTAAGAATTATGCAAACGTATTTTACTATATTTCCACAAAATATCTGTTGTTTCACAAACGTTTGTTTTTCAAACGCGCATTTTCAATACGGTTATAAGAATTTAGCTTAACAATATAGGATCATGATCTGATAAGAAACGCGAGAATTACATCCACACTAAGCGGATACACTCAAGTCGATCAGAAGATGTTCACAATTGACAGCACAAAAAGAACCAATGGATGGACGTATACGTGAATTGTATGCTTCATATACATGCTTCAAATGAAATTTCTCTAATGCTGCAGAATGAAATGATGTTGAAATGCACTCATCGCTTTTCATTATCAAGCAAACTACATCTAAAAACAATGCTTGTTACAATCATTGTGTACTTTATCATTTTTATGGGATTATTATTGCCCTAGCGTATAAATAGGAGAGAATGAGAAACGTGAACATGAATGTCATTTGTTACTCTTTTTTGCTTCAAATGAAGTCTGTAGTATTGACGTCAATTAAAAGACAAATGCATTCAGAAAATTCAACTTTCCACCGATATCGTGGGAACGCTTCGTATAATGTGATACCTCAAAAACACATTCAGCACCTTAAAAATTTAATAACAACGCTGCCTGGTGAAAGAAGCAACAATAATTTTCAACTATGTTCAATACAAAAAAAACCCTGTGCTATGATTCACAGCTTTCACATCGCTCGTGAGTGAAAATCGTTTACAGAGAAATAAAATGTATTTAAAAGAAATTGACCACTTAATTTTTAAAAATCTATGCATTTTTATCATGATCTTGGTAGACGAGCTTAGTCTAAATACTGAAATCACAAAGTTTTCTCCGTAAGACTGGTGGAACCGATAAAGCAAATTTCTCCAATTACAGTAAAATTGTTTCAAGTATTTAAAAATTTCGTTCTCTCCAGTGTGAAGAAGGAACTGGAAACACCTGATCACTCAATTCCATATTTGATTTCCCATATGCCAATGACTCAAGCAGCAATATAATTATAATTAAAAGAGACCCCCACTCAAAGCTAAACATTAAAATGTTTTAATTTCGTGTTCTTCTCTTATCGCGTTTTTATTTTACTGAGTCATTAATAGTAGTTAAGTCAATATTATATCATAATTTGAACAATCTCACCAAATTTTGTACAAATTTTCAAGAAAATTTCAATTTGAAAGATCAAGTTCTTGTAACTTGTAAACGATAAGCTCTAAACTACGTGCAACTGTACAGTCCCTGCTACTCATTGATGATAATGATGTGCTTTGAAATACGTTCTGGGATAAAATAATAATATTACATTTTCTATAGGCCATCAACAAATTGCAAGTTAAAATGAATACGGGCATTTCAGAGGAATAACCACTTGTTTTATTTATGAATTGTATTTTTCTCTCTTTATATTTAAACTTATTAAATCATTGGTGCTAATTGTAGTAAAAAGGCTACAGCATAATTTTATTTTCCCATGATCTGGTTTAATGCTTTGGTTTTTTGTAGGAGTTCCACTACTTATAGTTTCTTATCATCGTCTTGGTTGTCTTGCGGACGAAATGATAATAATTACAATTTTCCTTCTCTTTCAATTAGAAGTGTCTATGTAGTGATGCATTGCTGTACATTTCTAAAATTCAATCAATTAATCCTTAATTTCTAGTTGACACCACATCATGATTCTTACAAAAACTTTAAAATTACACTCAAACTTTATTGCAGCAACAAACTCTCAAATTTGACTCATGTTCTCTCATGAAATCCATGAGCTTCGTTCTACAATGAAATAATTTGATAACCTTTGTACAAATTTCTTCACGTCTACTGATGTGAATACGCATTAAAATTGACACATAAAATTCACAAACAGATACATAAAATCGACAAAATGAAAGAAAATTTATTACTTAACTTAAAATTACATGCTTAAATATATTACATGTTTATCCAAATAAATTACTGGGTGAAAATTTTATTCTACAAATTAAAGAAATCAATTTAAAATGCAATTCAGGAAAAATGTAATTTCAGCAAGAACAAAATATGTATAATCATTATTAAATAGATACGGTAAGTGGAAATATTGAATAAAATTTCCCCAATACAGCATAGCAGTCATGTAAGTAAAATCCAATCCAATGAATAAAACGAGCATTGTTTCCCTTAAACATTTTATAATTTTAAAAATTCAAATTTTGTACGATGAAACAATTTGCCTGATTCGCATCATGTCATATGGTAATAATTTACAAAAATTACATGATATCAGTCGACGCAGAAAAAGTCTCGTACACAAATAGAGATGTGAAGCTCTCCCGTACGTGTACCACCAAATCATATTGGAAAGTGACTGCTGTACTCAAAAATATGAAGTCAGCCACTTATTGGCTTAAAAACATATTAGGTGTGAGTTATGTTGGTAACTTTGCACGAATTTTTTTGTTACCGCCTTTCTGACTAATTTCTTTATTGCAATGAACAAAACCACAAATTGTATTCCATCAATTAGTACACACTTCATAAGATAAGTTTCTAAATGTTGAACACGTTTGTTTTTTATATATGAATGAAAACATATACCTTTCTGCTTCTTGCATGCAACATTTTATCATCTTTTTTCTGCCATGTAGACATACTAATCAAAGATTATTTTCACACAAGGAAGTATAAAGGACACTTGAGTGTAGTCTAGCTAAATACTGTTCGTGGGAAAGAAGTACAACCAGCAAGAAGGTGTTTACATTTAGAGAAGATTGAATTGGCTGACAATTAAAAAATGATTTCCTGATGTTTATTCCATCATATTTATTATCCATGTAGGTAATATGCAACTAGAAAAGTGAATGAAGTCAGAGGAGAGGTGATTCCTTTTACTAAGCAACCCTTAACAGTTTGATCTGCAGCATTCTCATAATAAATAATTTTTATTGAATATTGAGACCCATAGCCTGTGACACATAATCTCAAAAACTAACGAGCACAATGCTCAAGTTGTCATCGCTATCTGAGAGTTGTGACGAGCCTAGTCGAAAGCAAAACGTTTCTGTTGAGAATGAGGTGTTTAAAGATTTACAAGAACAGCATTTTCAAGCATCTAACTAATTATGGAAAACTGGAGTTGCTCCTTTAGATGTTTGCATCTTTGGTTTTAGATGATGGGAGACAAGTTGGATTGAAAAAAGTTTTGTATGCAGTCCATATTATTTCTCAAACACAATCATGTGTATATGCAAGAGAATATTGCGTCATTTATTGTTATCAGAGAAAGGCTACTATGCAGTCCAGAATCGTAAAATGCTGTGCCGGAATCTCATCTAAAACACCAGTTCAAGCCATGCTGACGATGAATCTATATTCTCAATTTCTCAATTGGAGTAACATAGTCTTAAGACATTATCTCATTATGCTTTTTTTGTCCCCGTGGCTTCCACCAATGCAAAATAATCATACATGAGTTTCTTAACATGCCTATGCTATTCCATCCTTAGTATATGCAACAGTAGGTGTTTAGAAATGCCAACTAAAAATTACTTAATCCTCACTCCACATGCATATAAGGTGAATCAGATCATTGAAGTCAGTCAGTAGGACAATGACTGTGGAGGTGGATGAATAAACTTTTTTAAATTGTAAAGTGCAAATTCTTTTCAAGATCAATTAAAAATCGCTCAATGCCCCGTACTTACCTAAAACTAAAACTCTTGATTTATGAAATGTTTATCATAATACTTTGAATTGAATTTAGTGAAATTGCTTCGATAAAGAACTTTCATAAATGTTAGAATGAAACAATAATTTCTTTAAAATATATTTGAGGCAATATACTATTTGAAAGCCAATTTTCTCGTGAGGCTAAAACTAAGTACTCTAGGTTTACCCAAAATCACACAATAAAAAACATTTTGAGGGCATGAAACATTTCATCTAATCAAAATGGAAGTATCAAAGTGTTCGTGGAAAACTTTCATTTTGACAGTGGGTATAAGCTTTCTACTGGTAATGACTTTCTTCTTAGTGAAAAGCAATACTACAAATGGAAGTTCCATTACATTCCATACAAATGAAACTCATTTGAGAGAAAACGTTTCTACCCTTCAAAAACCAACATGTTCCGGATATTTGGAGTCATTCACTAACTGTCCACTGATACAATTTTTACCACCCTCTGAATGGAAACAATGTAACCAAACTCAGAAAAAACATAAAGCCATACATCTTCCAAAGGTTCCTCTCAGCGATCTTTTGTTAACAGGAGTCAAACAAATAAGCAATGAGTTTTTACATCACTCAAAAGGAAGTAAAAACTCAGATTTTGCAATTTTCATCTTTGGAAACTCTGGGACTACAGAAAATACTTCCACACCAATCTTACTAGAAAATACGCATCGTCAGCACTCTACTGAAAATTTGTCACAAATTTTTGGCAATGCAGATGAGGAAATGATGTCGAGAGAAACCATTAGCTCAAATGCAATCATTCCTGAGTACGTTGTTCACAATGAATCAGGTATGGCATTTTGGAACTGTCCACGATTTGATAACCCTAAGGGCCCAGAAACAGACATTGCAGCGCTCTACTTTTTAAAATATGCCATGAACTTGAGTAAATCTGCAAAGTTTTTATTTGCTGTGAGCTACTCTTCTGTGAGTTCCACAGATAACCAACAGGATTTTGACAAGCTTGTTACGTTTGCAACTAGCCTGCTGAAGAATATTAATGAACTGACATCATCTTTTGGCCTTGTGGTGACAGACGTGAGTGACCTTGAGGAAAAAAACGGTGAAGTGATTTTCTCTGAAATTATTGAATTTCTTAGGGAATATCTTGCCACAAAGAGTATGGAAAAAACAGCTATGCTTGGCTTTGCAAAACGAGATGAATTGCAAAGAAAAGTAGACTTTCTAAAAGGGTTACTTGGCGAAAACGGTTTGGACACTGGACACCCTCGAGTATATTTTAGTGTTTGTGAAAATATGGGCTTCCTTGAGAAAGCAGGCTCGTACACTACTGACCTTGAATACTCGCCAATATTCATTACAGATATTCAGTTCTCGCTTAAAGAGGAAACTCTTGTGCAAGTGAAAACAAAATTCATACCTCAAGTCGTGGATCAAATAGCAAATCTAATTACTCTGACAATCAAAAATTTCCAGCAAAAAATAAGGAATGCATTTCATGCAAAAGTGGAAATTAACCCTGAACTTGGCATGATTTTGATTACTGACACTATTGACATTCTCTCAAAGACACGCTTTCATCAACTTGGATCTGCAAAAGTCAGTCTTGAAATGAATACTTTGATTGATATGCTACCTCTCAAAATAAGCTACACCAACCGGCTCCAAATGGAAATTTTAGAGAATCAACTAGAATTTCTGAATATGACAGTTAATTATAGTTTTCAAACACCAAAACTATTGGATACGTGGCTAAATTCAATAAAAAGCATGAATACAAGTCTTCAGGAGTTGAAAGACTTTTTTGAATTTGCAAAATTAACAAAGCATCAACTTTCTGCTTACACCAATCAGAAAAAATTCATGAGTTTGTTCAAGACTAGTGATGATCACTTTAATCCAGAGAGTGTACTACAATTTCTTCACATAAATGAAATGATGAAAATTCCTGAACAAATGAAAACATTTTGGTTGAGTGCCAGACTTGAAGACAAAAAGTATTTCGCAAATGTGGTTCGCAAATGTTTTCCTCGAGCGGAATTTTCTTGCCAAAAATCCTCAACAAATTCAAAAATGAAAACACTTGTGGTCCACGGTAGAATTTTAAAACTGAGTTATGTCACTGATCCTACCAACTGGCCAACAGAGTGCACAATGGATAATGTGAATGAATTCTATATTGTTGCTATGGAGACGGTATATTTTGATGAAGATTTTCATGCGGTGGGAAAGTCACTTTATATGGCCGTTATTGCCCCAGAATGGCAGATAGTCAACTTAGAGTATAGCAGAAGTATCAAACGTCAGATTAATTTGAGTGGTGGTGATCCCATTGTTTTTGAAAAGGCGAGGAATGGAACCTTACTTGGAGAAAGTGGGGAAATTGGTGAAAATGGAATGCCAGGAGAAAATAGTGGTTCATTTTATGGAATTTATGATACGCTAGAGAAAGAAGATCTGCTTGAAATCTATGCAAACGGGGGGAGAGGAGGGGATGGGCAAGATGGTGGAGACGGAAATATTGGTCACAAAGGAAAAGACGCTGTGTTTGAGGACTTTCCTGCAGCTTATGTTTTTCTGCATCCTACAAACATTTACGAATTACCTTGGCAAGACAACATTCACAAAGGAAGTAGGTTCTATATGGTTGGAACTGAAGGTAACAAAGGTGGAAGTGGTGGAAATGGTGGGAATGGTGGTGCACCGGGGAAAGCAGGCTATGTCAAAATAATTCGTTTGCAAAGCAGAGAGGAAAAGCAAATCACTCCAAAAATATCAATTTGGAATGCATCCGGGGAATCCGGAAAACCAGGTCAGGGAGGAATTGGTGGGAAAGGTGGGCATCAGGGAGACTCCCTTCTTTGTCGTCGAAAGACTTTATTCTTTTGGAAATTTTGGAAAGTTTGTGAGAAAGTGAACAACGAAACGTATGCAGAGAGTGGTAGGAACGGTACAGGAGGTGCAATACCGGATGTACTTTTCCACGATATGCAAATAGTGTTTGATGAGAGTCATATTTGGCGTATAATTAACGAGTACCGAAAATGTTTTTTCTGGAATGACACGGAAGAAATGGATTCGTTTCTTGTGAAACTTGACTCAGATCCTCAGGTAAACAGTATATTAAAACCTCTAGCATTTGGAAAAGAATTGGAGGCACTCGAGGAAATGTTTTACATGAGTCAAAGTCTCAACTTGCAAAATAGTCTTCAAGCTCAGTACCAATATTTTCTTAAACGATTGGAAGCCTTCAATGAAATCGTTAACGTCAAAAAATTTTCCAATCAAGAAAGTGTTTTCCTTAACATGATTTACAGCACGGTTCTCGGGAAACTTGCAGGATTTCGGAGAACAAACAACAAATTAAAAGTGATTAAAACGATTGACTATTTTGCAGCTTCCAGAGGCCAACTTTACAATCTTAGAGAAAGCGGGAAGGAGAAAGCAATTCTGAAGGAAAGTGAAAGATTTAAAAATAAGCTGAACGAGAAGGTGGAGGAGGCAAACTATTTTATCGAACACAATGTAAATCCTGCCATTAAAAATGCCATTAAAGCTTTGGGGAAACTTGATTCAAAGTTGGATCAGGAGTTACATAAGTTGCTTAGAACCGCTAAAATTGAGGTGTTCAATGCAGAAAGTGTTCAAAAGCTTTACAAAGCGTTAAGGCCATTACGTATTGGCTTAGATGTACTGAATCTTGTAGGCACTGTAACTTCGTTTCTCGGTGTACAAGGATACACAGTAGGAACGGCTATTTCCACCTCCACCTCAATGATAAAAGGGTTTATTCCTGGAACAAAGCTATCAGAGACTCCGCGTCTTGTACTACCGGATTCATTTCGCAAGTTTACACAAGATGAGAGCAACTTTTATTATGAAACCAAAGTTAGAGCACTTGACAAAGAAACGGCTGTGTGGGAGAAAGCAGCGGCTAAAATTGACGACGACACTTTACAAGGTTTAAAGGAAAAAGCTGAAAAACGAAAGCAGTCAATTGAAGAATTAAAAAAGGCTGTGAAAAATGGTTCGAAATCTCAAAATCTAGTTCGTCTTGCAAAGCTACAGCGTGAGATGGAAATAGCAAACGACGATTTTAAGACCGCTCTTGCTAAAAAGGCGGATGTCATGAAAAACAAGGAGTTAGCCCTAGAAAATGTCGAAAAAGAAAAAACTCAGGCCAAAGATGCCAAATACAAAAATGAAGCAATTTTCAGAAATGTTGCTAGGACAATGGCAGCTGTAGACAGTGTAAAAGGTCTGAGCGTGAATCTTATGGAAGACATAAATGGGTTAGATCGATTGGATGCTGTTTTAATTCAATCTGAAAAGAATGTGGAGATTCTGGAAATGAAAAAAGCTCGAATGTATGACGAGTTTTTGCCACAGCTAAGTTCAATAGAAAACGACATAGAAAGGGCAACCGATACACTTCCTGGCAAATCTCAGGTTGCGTTGTCAGTCAAACAGTGGAATGTTAAAGGAATGATAAAATTGCTCAGAGCCCGTATCCGGGAATTTATTAGTGGGCTAAGTATAACCGAAGAATTCCAGCATGCAATTGACACATTGGACGAGAATCTGACTATTTTAATTGATCTCTATGAACTCATCGAGCAATATGAAGAAAAGAAGCAGTTGGCTGACTTTATCGCCAAAGCGACAATAGGGAATTCTGCTCTCTCTGATATCACTGATGATGAATTACGAGGGACAGTGAGTAACCTGGAGTTTTACATCCAATCAAATCTGTTTCTAGAAGAACACAAATACACCTTACATGCTTTCAAGCAATGGGTTTTCCCGTTTGCATCTCACTACCTGAATGATAGAAATATTCATAACAGGACTGGTATCCCAATTAATGCTGACGAAGTTCTTCACTTTTACATAAAGGAACAGGAATTTCTCCAAAGGGAGCTCGAAAAATACAAAGCGACAACAGTGTCCGGTGACAAATACTTGATCAGATTTATCTTTACCAGTGATGCCGTTTCCAGTGAGCCATTTTTTGTATGGGAAAATGGAAAGTGGCAGGTAGGCATAAATTTTGAAAGTGGGTATTAAAATAAAAACCTTAAAATTCTTGTCTAATTTAATATGTAACATATATTTGTATGTAGGAATCCATAAAAAGTTTGCTGAGTGGAAATCCTGTGCGCTTGCTGGCTGATGTGGATAAGCGTGGTCAACCGGCTGCTGAATTTTTCAGGAAAAAATCTGCCATAAAATACAAAACTATTGAGCTTACTCTGAAGGTGAAAAATGAAGAGCGACAAAGGGAGTTGGACGAAAAGTTAAACCACTTTTACATGAACATGACGCATAGTGGAATTTCCGTTTATAAAGTGATGGGACGACACTTTGTCATGTTTGACAGCAGCCAATCATATCACTACAGTTTCGAAAAGATTGGCAACGACAAGCACGTTTCCATTGGCGTAGTAAAATACAAGGTTAGTACGTTTTCGTTATAAAACTTTAAACGATAACCAAATCCTTCACTGCTAACGCTAAAAAAAAGAAAAATTGTTCAAAATGTTGTTACCTTAACAAAGCATCAACAATTACGTTAATTGAATAAAGCTTCAGTTGTCACATATTTTTAATTACAACGCTATTAGATCTATTAAAATTTACTATTCATCATAAGAAATCACTTGATACTTTTTTCTATGTTGAATATTACAGATCGACGGGCCTGATGTTGACTTCTTGATGAGTCCTTATACCTGGTGGACATTCCAGCTTTTTGATGCCAAGTCGGGTGGAGTTGGATTTTCTGATTTGAAGGAATTTTGTGACGAGGTGGAACTACATTTGGAGGGAGAGGCAATCTACCTTGATGAGAATCACACACCTGAAAGCGTTCTGAATAGTTTGAATTTAGATAAACACTATGAGCTTTATGACCCTGAGGGATATGTGTTCGACAACAACAACAATTAAGAATGCTGACTTTAATGAAAGCTTTAATTAGTTTTTTAGGTAAAAAGTTTAGACAAATACATGCAAGTAAAGTTTACATACTTCCCATTATCTATAGAAATATGAAAATATAAGAATTTTTAGATACACTTCTCTTGTAAATACAGTAATTTTTTAAAGAAATATGGTTCATATTTGAACTTGTTAAAAATGATGAAGTGAATGAGTTAAATATCGAAAAAAGGTTAGTAATTTGCTTAATATTTAACATAAACCTTGTGAAAATCCATTCGTTTATATATGAGTAAAAAATGTATGTTGTTGTTGTTATTATTATGTTATCTTTTTGATTTTAAAAAATCCCGTATTTTACTAAAACCAGCGTATTGAAAATCACTCATTGTATATATTGTACTATGTTACTCTACTTTTGTAGATTTTGCTATGCAATGTCAACGATTTACAAAATATTTTAGTAAGCAATTTTGTATGATAATTTAATTTTGCCCACACATATGATCAGTTACAATTGTTAATAAAATTATTATATTATATTCAATTATGAATACCCTTTCCCTCACTTACATATTTTTAATTCCAACAATATTATAATTTTAAGGTTTTGATGGTAATAAATCCGGTATTATTTTGGTAACTTAATAAATTAAGTCTATGCTAATAAGCTAATGTTTAATTCATGGAGTGTTCTAAGTAAAATCCCAAATTTAATTGCAGTCAAGATTAAATTTTAGCTTGGGTATATTATGACTCTTTTTATATTTACATATTACTTGCAATAAAAATTTCAGATAATTTTGATTTTACTGATTAATTTGATTTGACTGACCAACTATTTTATCATATAAGATGACAACGATGCCAAGTCGAATGATGAAACCTTATTTGTAATGTTGCAAAAATAAGGAAGGTAGTTCACGAGTCATTTTGAGAATGTTTTGGGCAGTTGAAAGCATTCATGAAACGTATTTGTTAAATTCAGTAAAGAAAGCAAAGTTACAAAGCTTAGAAAAATAGGATACGAGATGAAAGGTATGATGAGCACATGTGAAATTTCTTGAATATTTAAAAACACGCAATCAGTTTGCTTAGAATATGATGCACTTCTGTTCAAAACACTAAAGACAACGAGCAGGATATCAGTCCCTTGAAAAACTCAAGTATTTTGAATCATGAAAGTGCAAAATTATTGTGAAAACACTTTCAACAACAATCTATTCATTCATATCACTGGATATTGAATATGAATAAAAAACATCCTTCTAATTACTTGCCTAAGCTTAGATGTAGAAAGTTTAAAGATTGGGAGAAAAATATAATTAAGTAATTATGAAAACTTGCATACGCAGAGAAACGGGCAGTGTGTTCATACCAACCAATAAATGCAGAAAAACATGGCCGAAAATTGCGATATACCTAACTAAAATTTTAGCAAGAAGTAACTTTTAAAGCCTATTAAGTAATAAGTTAATGATATAACTGTAATGTCAGTGTGCGGTGATGCTCAGCAATTAGTCGTTAAGTAGATATTGTAACTGATTGAGGATAACGGATTATATTTTTTACAAATACCAAAATGTTTTATTTCAGAATATCATATTTCCATTCCAAGTGGATGCGCAAAAACTTTTCCGAATGGGATAGAATTTGTTTAGGTGTTTTCTTAATTGCAATAAACAATCAGTGAGCAAAACTGTGACTAGAAAATACAAGCAGATAAACAACCAGAAAATAAACCAAGCATTAAATCCCCTCATACCATATTCCAAATAAGTTGTGCTCTTTTTCGCAAGAATTAATGACTCATTAAGAGGAGAATGTGAGGAGAAAAAAAAGTATATTCATACTTACGTATAAGTGGAAGCTCTATTTAAAAAGCGGCTTAAGCACGTGGCGTACATTTTATGTCTGTTTATAAGTGTTCAGTACGATAGCTTTCAAACGCGTACTAATTTCAATTTATTTGAGAGTTTTGTCAGTTTGTCAATGTCAATATAAAACAGTATTGATTTTAGACCCTAGAGTTTAGACCTTTCTGCAGAGTTAATAGATCATCAACTTTTCAAAATCTAATAATCAAGTCATATCTTAATCAAATGCTCATATAAATAATTTGTCCATCATTGGTTTTCATTTATGCATGATACACAAGCCAAAAAATTGTTTTTGTTAAATCCAGCTTCAAAAAGCTTCACTTCAGCTTAGTGTTCATCATAATACCCAGAGTAAGAGGAAACAGGATTTGTCCTATTCTTTTTTACTTCGCCCATCACAAAATGTTTGGCATGTGAACGATTCATGTAAAAACAAATCGTTTTATGCTTGCATATTTGTGATATTTTGTCCTATTTTTGACATTTTTCTCCTATGTCCTAGGACATGCATATTTTAGATACTTTTTGAATATTTTGTCCTATTTTAGCATATATGCTTACATTTTAGGACATTTTTGTGATTTTTAGACATTTCTGAACTAAAATAGGACACACTTTTCCAGAAAATTTCTGGGTATTTTTATATCTGCACAAATTTATTTACGTAAATATACAATTTATGTGAATTGTAGTATGTATGAGTGAAATTTCATCATTATGAATGTGCATTTTATTTAGAAGTTGGCAAAATTTGTTATGTTTTTTCGATTTTCCATGCAAATAGCGTAAAAACTAGCGAAAAGTTGTCCTACTCTATGTCCTATTTTGCCGATTTTTCGTGCATATTTGCATCCATATTTTCACAATTTTCTTGCATATTTCCTCTTACTCTAATAATAACAGTAATGATTATCATCGTTCATGCATCATTATAACGGAAAAATATTATTGTTGTTTCTTACCTCAACTGAATTTGTTAACTAGTTTGTACAAAATTTGTTTGGTCTAGGGCTGAAATATCATATCATACGAGTATATTTTCTCACGGCATAGGCCATCGTCGCATTTAGTTTTAAATGTGTGATTGGAGTAAACTACATCGATAGTACTACAAGTATGGGATTTGTTAGTACTCGAAGATAAAAATTAGTTAAAACTAAATTTCTTGCTAAATTTTCTCGTGTGTTTTATTGCCGTGGAGAAAAAATCCACGATGAACATAAAGTATGCAATTATTATGATTGCGTTAATATTGAGTTTCGTTTTAGGTACTTTATATGTGAGTATTCTAACATTATCACTTGCTCCGACAATCCAAGCAAATTTTCAGTTCAAGCACGTCTCAACATAATATGTATTTTTGTGTGATGTTAATGGTTGACTTCTTATGATGGATATGATGAAAGTCAGTATATCGGCTCAATTGCCAAGGAATGCTTGCGCTTTCTTATCACACGAAAAACAATGGGAACAAAAAATTTCTTTTAATCCATTTGTTTATTATTACTGTAATTTTTTATTCATTGTAGGATCTATCCTAAATGCCCTGTAACTCTATTAATAGATTACACTAAGAAGATCATAATAAACCTTTTTCATAATACAATACACTAAACTTATTATGGTTACCCAAACCGACAAAAGATATTTTATATAAGAAATTCTTACAAGTTTAAGTAATACAAACGCATTAATACAACTACCCAAAGAAATGCTTTTAAAAAACTCCTGAAAAAATCAGGAAAAATGAGTCATTTGTGTCATATGTAATTAGTCTTCGTCTAAAGATTTGGTTTTCAATACGTGTTCTTGTGCTATTTTCGTTTAGGGATACATAACACAAAAATTAGTGCACAAACTACTAAAATAACTAGGTAATAAAATAATGAAACAGCAAGAACTAAATCGGTTTATCACATTTTATAGAAAAATTATTCGCTTGTTATGTATTTTGAGTACTCACTAATTTTTTGGCACACCAAATCACAGAAAACTTATTGCAATCTAAAAATATAGATGATCACATATTTTCAAGTATTTATTTAGGGACAGTTCATATTTTTTAAATCTTTTGATTCTTGATTCTAAATGTTTTGTGAATACAGAAATATCAAAATACCTTTTATTATGCATTGCTGCAAATTTTTCATTAACATAATGTACCTGGGGTTCAAATTTGAGCATATGAAAATTTAATTACTACTTTAATTGATATTACAATTAATTAATACAGATTAGAATTAAATATTTGAATTTACAACTTGTGATTCATCATTCAAAATCGTGATTTGTAAGCTACCAAATAGAGGGTTAATATTATGACAATATTTTTTTTGCTTCTTTACTGCAGACTTAACATTGTAGCGTAGACTTTACCCTATATTAGCTATTACGCAAGGTTCCATAGGGATCGACTTACAAACATAAGCTTGTCCATATCGACTAAACTACTGACTCAAACTTAACTATGGCTTTCGCCGCGAGGTGGGAGAGGAACATTTTTTGAATCGCTGCCACTCCAATTTTTGGGGTGGGTGACGACTCCCACTGTTACCACATTTTGGCCAGAC